>CAUYQG010057612.1:0-13285 GCA_963574415.1 Tarsius wallacei
CTCACCTCCTCTTCACCTGGCTAATCCTGCTCATTCTTAAGAACTGGATGGAATTAGAATTTATAATACTGAGTGATCTCTCACAGAAACAAAGATCTGAGTATCACATGTTCTCACGCATAAGTGGACCTTGAACAACTATCGTAATACTATAAGAAAAGGATTGACAGTGGCGGGAAACTATGGGGGGGGCAGGGAGGGGAAGGGAGGTGGGATTAACGGTAGTCAATATCTATCTGGGGACGGGGGGGCACACCTCATCAACAAGTGTATCTGTATAATGCATATTTGTATACCTAACCCTTAACTGTACCCCACAATTTTAAAATAAAAAATATGCATTTAAAAAAAAAAAACTGAAGCCATAGCCAAGTTCAGTGGCTTAGCCTGTAATTCCAGCACTTTGGAAGGCCGAGGCAAGTGGACTGCCTGAGCCCATGGGTTTGAGACCCGCCCCAGCAACTTGGCGAGACCTCATCTCTACAATAAATAAAAAATTAGCTGGGTGTGGTAGAACGCCTGTAGTTCCAGCTACTTGGAAGGCTGAGGCAGGATCGCCTGAGCCCAGCAGGTCGAGGCTGTGGTGGCCAGGAGCAGGCCACTGTACACCAGTCTGGGAGACAGAGTGAGACTCCAACTCAAAAGAAAGAAAATTAGCTGGGCGCAGTAGCACATGCCTGTAGTTTCAGCTACTTGGAAGGCTGAGGCAGGATCGCCTGAGCCCAGCAGGCCGAGGCTGTGGTGGCCAGGAGCATGCCACTGTACACCAGTCTGGGAGACAGAGTGAGACTCCAACTCAAAAGAAAGAAAGAAAGAAAATTAGCTGGGCACAGTAGCGCATGCCTGTAGTTCAAGCTACTTGGAAGGCTGAGGCGGAAGGATCGCTGGAGCCCAGCAGGTTGATGCTGGGGTGGCCATGAGCATGCTACTGCACTCCAGCCTGGGCAACAAACATTCCAACTCAAAAAAAAAAAAAACAAAAAAAAAAAATGAAGCCTTCTCTGATGTGTCAGTCTGACTTATGAGCACCCTAAGTCCTCCTCTACCAAACCTCTGCAATAGCTTCAAACCATAGTTATTGTCCATCTCCTTGACTTTAAAAAAAAAAAAAAAAAAAGGAAACTCCTTGAGGATAGAGATATATAACATCCTCATTTTTGTATTTTCAGCTTGCATGTAGTGTCTGACATGCAGCAGTTCAATAAATATTTATTTTTATTCTTGTCTGGGCATGGTGGCTTATGCCTGTAATCCCAACACTTTGGAAAACACAGGCAGGCGGATCACCTGAGGTCAGGAGTTCGAAACCAGCCTGGACAATATAGTTTGGGCAATATAGTCAGAATTTATCTTTACAAAAATTAAAAATCAAAAAATTAGCTGGGCACGGTGGCACATGTCTATAGTCCCAGCTATTCAAGAGGCTGAGGCAGAAGGATTGCTTGAGCTCAGGAATCTGGGGCTGCAGTGAGCTGTGACTGTACCACTGCAATCCAGCCTGGGTGACAAACCAAAACTCTAACTCAAAAAAAGAAAAGTAGCCGGACTCGGTGGCTCAGCCTGTAATCCCGCGCCTTGGGAGGCTAACGTGAGTGGATTGCCTGAGCCCGCGGGTTCGAGACCCGCCTGGGCAACTTGGCGAGACCTCATCTCTACCATAAATCAAAAAATTAGCCGAGCGTGGTAGTGCACGCCTGTAGTTCCAGCTACTTGGAAGGCTGAAGCGGAAGGATCACCGGAGCCCAGCAGGTCGGGGCTGCGGGAGCGGCCACTGCACTCCAGTCTGGGCAGACAGAGTGAGACTCCAACTCAAAAAAAAAAAAAAAAAAGAAAAGTATGTTTATTCTCTATAATGAGAAGCTGGATAGGAACAGAAAAGGGACCTTGTGGTTGAATACTGGAGAGTCTAGTACTCAACTACTTAAAAGGAATTTCAAAATCACATCACATGTGAGAGGAATTGGCCAAGAAAAACGGAAGGGGAAAGGGAGGTGTTCTAGGCAGCAGAAGCAGCTGCAAGCAGTTTAACAAGATTGGAGCGCAGATTTGGGATAGGGGAACAGTAGAAAAGATAAGATTTCACAAGACTGGCTTTTTCTTCATTCAAGTGCTAGTTCAAATATCACCTCCTCAGAGAAATCATCCCTGATCAGCTAGCTTTTATGCTTCCCCCCAGTGACTCTCTATCCTATGACCCTGTTTTTTCTTTTCTAGAGCACCTATCAGGATCTGAAACATTTAACCCTTATGAGTATCATATGATTTTGACAATCACCGCCACCACCCTCAAAAAGTAGGAGAAGCATGAAACAGACTTATTTTTTGTCTTAAATTTTTGCTTCATCACTAGTGCCTACAATGTCAGGCACATAATAGGCAAATATTTGTTTTATTCACTCATTCAACATTTATTGAGCATTACAAAATGCTAGGCATTGTTCTATATGTTGGGGATATAACAAATAAAGCAAGACAAAATTCTCTGTCATTGTGGAGCTGACTGTGAGTAAATAAATATGCTTAGTCCACAGAAGAAAAGGTGGGGAAAGGAAGACAGACTAGCAGCTTTCAAAGATGTACAAGACAATTAAATGGAAGGATGATCTCAAGAGCCTGAAGGAGGAACAATGAGCTGAGATTACAGGGTAACTGTTTTCAGCTCAGCAGAAGAGTCAAAGCTGGGCGTAGACCAAACAAGAGCAATCAGAGCTTTCTGTCATGGAAGAAATTTGTCCAATGGTCAGAGGTGTCCCAGAAAATATCCCAAGCAGTCAATGGAAAAAGAAGCCTGGGATCCAGAGGTGGCAAACTAGTAGCCATAGATATGTCTGGTTACAGGTGAACACGGTTTTTAAACAATGAATTAGTGCCAATATTTTTTTATTGCATTAGTTGCCACTGTTTAAAAATCAGGAGATTGCATGCATCCGGTACACACACTGGAGAGTTGGTTTCACTTCCCCTATCTCTTATATGTTAGTACTGTGCTTATAAATCTCAATTCAATAAAAATAAAAATTTGACTCTATTTCTGCCAAAGAAATGTTCTTACACCTACATCTTTACCTTACCTGATTGATTCCTATTATGCATTAGTTTGTAACTCCTTGGACCAAACCAAAGAATCGAGAAATTTCTTAGTTCAGAAAAGCTCTGAGAGTGAATTGACTTTAACCTCCTCACTTAACAAATGACAGATTATCATTCCCATTTTACAGATGAGGGAAATGCAGCTCAGAAAGGGGAGGAACGTGCCAGAGTCACACAGCAAATCCAGGCAGAGCCAGGGTAGGAATCTTATCTCTCGCGTTCCAACACCGGAGATGCTGGGCGCTCCAAGCCAAGAAGGACAGGAGGGACTGACTTAGGAAAACACACTTAGTCAGAAGACCCCGGACTGAACCAGTCTGAGGGGACGCGGCTGCAGAAGGAGGGTCACAGCCGGAGCCAGAGACTCCTTGAAGGCGGGGAGGACCGCCCAGAGGTAAGTAGAGAAGGATCCTGAGACCTACAGGGACCCTCGCCCTCACTGCCGAGCTCGCCCTTGTCTGCAGGCCTCCAAAACCGACCCCGCAAGACCCTACCACACCCTCACCAGTCGCGGCTCACTTACCGCCGCTCAACTTCCGGCGACCACAACCATCATCCGCGGCGCGCGCCCCGATGACGCAACGTGGCCCCGCCCCCGCCCCCACCCCCGCCCCCGCCCGCCCGGGGAGAGCAGCGCGCGTGCGCACAGGCGCTAAGGCGAGCCCGGGGAAATGAGCCCCTAGCACCTGTCTAAGTGGGAGGAACTTGACTGGCGGGGAAGGCGGAGCATAGAAAGTGGGAAAGGCCTCCTGGCTGTGTTCCTTATCCGATGTGGGAACGTCTGTATTCCCTTCAGGCTTTTAGAAACGAGTTCCACGTTTTTTTGCTTTAAGAGGATGACAGGAGTTATCATCATTGCCATTTTTCAGGAGGCGGCATCAAACGTAACACCGGGTCCATAAGGGAAGCTGGTGTGAAGAGTCAAGAGATGAGAATTTTTCTAGGAAAAGGGCAGTGAGAGTCAGCAATGACCAACCTACTCTTTTGAAACCGGCCGTTATTCTCATGCCTCCCCGCTGTCAAAAGGATAAAGTCATTTCTAAATTATCTGTTGATCATATACTACGTGTAAAGAACTGGACAGGTGTTGAAGGTACAGCTGTGATTATGACCAATTTCTCAGTCTGGCCTGCTAAGGCCTTTCACAAAATGATATATTTCTATAAATTTATAACAAGAGCAGTTACTACCGTTTGTTGATTATCCACAATGTTTTCAGAGTTTCACATCTCTAATCTTCACAAGAGCCCTGAAAGTTTTACCCAATTTACATGTGAAAGAACAGAAGCTAGAGAAAGTTAAGTGGCTTGCTGATAGTTAAAGGGCTTTTGGACCAGAATTGTAATTGAAGTCTGTCAAATAAGAAAACAAATCCAGACAATAAGGATACTTTATTAGAAAGAATTACTGAAAGAAGTGGGACAAGGAGGAGAGGAGGGACGATGCAAAAGGGGAGGGAGATTATTGTCATAGGGAGACCACTGACCAAAAAACCCACAGGTGTCTCAAGGTCAGGCAAAAAGAATTTTTTCTTTCCTAGGGGAGAGTAGACAAGGATAGAAAGAACCGAATATGAGAAGGTGGGATGAAGGGGCGGCTTGATCAGCTAATTACTTACGAGGCAAAGAATAAGAATTCAGAAGGACCGTATCTGTCCTTGCCACAAGTAAACAAGGTAGGCCTCCGAGAGTCTTATATCAAGTTACATGAGAATGACTGGGGGCTTTTTTGTTTGTTTGGGTTTTTTTTTCTTTTTTTTTGTAGTAAACAGTTTCTGTAGCACAAAAAGGTTAAGAAGAATGTGTTAACCATCACTGTTTTCCTAGAGCACAGGGCTCAGGTAAAATTCAACACTGCCCACTCTTTTGACTATATCCGGCTCCTCTCCTGCCACTGTCCTCTCAGACTGCATGCTTGGGTCACACTAAACTAATTCTGGTTTTCTAAGCACACTCTGCTCTTTTACATTTCCATCTTTGCAATGCCCTCACACTTCCTCTGCTTGTATAACCCTTTTTCAGTCTTTATAACCCTGTTGAAATGTGGAATTATCTTAGACAAAATGTGGATGGAAAAAGAGTACATATTCAATGATTTACTTAAAGTTCTAAAATCAACAAAACTAGGCTGGACACGGTGGCTCACGCCTATAATCCCAGCACTTTGGGAGGCCGAGGAGAGAGGATTGTCTGAGCCCACCGGTTTGAGACCAGCCTGGGCAACTTGGCGAGACCTCATCTCTACAATAAATCAAAAATTAGCCGGGCATGATGGCGCGTGACTGTAGTTCCAGCTACTCAGAAGGCTGAGGTGGAAAGATGGCCTGAGCCCAGCAGGTCGAGGCTGCCGTGGCTGTGAGCGTGCCACTGCACTCCAGCCTGGGTGACAGAGTGAGACTCCAACTCAAAAAATAAAAATAAAATAAAATCAGCAAAACTGATTTATAGTGATAAAAGGCAGTTCACTGGTTGCCTGGGGCAAAGAGGAGGACATTTCGCAAAGGAGCATGAGGAGCTCTCTGGAGTGATGGAAATGTTCTGATACGGAAACCCATATTGTCTGTCCATATTGCCACAATCCTCAAAGAAAGCCATAACTTTCTTTTTTTTTTTTTTTTTTGAGTTGGAGTCTCACTCTGTTGACCAGACTGGAGTGCAGTGGCCGCTCCCGGCCACCGCAGCCTCGACCTGCTGGGCTCCAGCGATCCTTCCGCCTCAGCCTTCCAAGTAGCTGGAACTACAGGCGTGCGCTACCACGCCCTGCTAATTTTTTTTTTTTTTTTTTTTAATTTATTGTAGAGATGAAGTCTCGCCAATTTGCCCAGGCGGGTCTTGAACCCGTGGGCTCAGGCAATCCACTCACCTCAGCCTCCCAAGGCGCTGGATTACAGGTTGAACCACCGAGCCTGGCATGAAAGGCATAACTTTCGAGCAGGACTGCACATACTCACATTCCTACACATACCTACATTACTGAGAATTAGCAAAAGAAAGTGCATTCCCTGTTAAGTCACTTCAAAAACCCCTGACCCCCTGCAGACTGCACTCACTCAACTAGGAGAAAAGAATCCCTATTCACTTTCTTTTTTTTTGAGTCTGAGTCTCACTCTGTCGCCCAGACTGGAGTGCAGTGGCACGCTCATGGCCACCACAGCCTCTACCTGCTGGGCTTACACAATCCTTCCACCTCAGCCTCCCAAGTAGCGGGAACTAGAGATGCACGCCACCACACCTGGCTAGTTTTTGTGATTTGTTGTAGAGATGAGATCTCACCAAGTTGCCCAGGCTAGTCTTGAACCCCCGGGCTCAGGCAATCCTCTCACCTCAGCCTCCAAAGTGCTGGGATTACAGGCTGAGCCATTGTGCCCAGCCTTACTTTCTTTTATCAGTGGTCACAGATTTGAGAATATAGCGCCCATGTAACCATAAGTCTTGTAATTTGTATAACTTTTTGCATACTATAACTACTAATCAATAATATGTTGTAGTGAATAATGTTTTACTTTTTTGTTTGTTTGTTTGTTTTGAGTTGGAGTCTCACTCTGTCCCCCAGACTGGAGTGCAGTGGCCGCTCCCGGCTACTGCAGCCTCGACCTGCTGGGCTCCGGAGATCCTTCCGCCCCAGCCTTCCAATAGCCGGAATTACAGGCACACACTACCACGCTCGGCTGATTTTTTGATTTATTGTAGAGATGAGGTCTCGCCAAGTTGCCCAGGCGGGTCTCAAACCCTTGGGCTCAGGCAATCCACTCACCTCAGCCTCCCCAAGCACGGGATTACAGGCTGAGCCACCGAACCCGGCTAATGTTTTACTTTGTAATAGGCTCTGTTAACTCCCTTACTGTATGGCAAGCTTAATCAACTCTTCAGTTTGGTGTTACTGATAACGCTGTGAGCTACCTTTTGGTAGGCAGCACCAGGAAATGCAGACCATAAATGTTACTATTGAAAAAATGCAGCTTTAACTTAAGTTCTACCTAATGCTCTGTCAGTCACGTAATCAATGAAAAGACACAAGATGG
This sequence comes from Tarsius wallacei, assembly GCA_963574415.1. NCBI lineage: Eukaryota > Metazoa > Chordata > Mammalia > Primates > Tarsiidae > Tarsius > Tarsius wallacei. The sequence goes on from CAUYQG010057612.1 coordinate 7,112, forward strand.
AGTCAATATAGCCAAAGAGCAGCCATTTTAACATTGCTTAGCTTTGTCATGTTTTCCTAACAATTTAATTTACCCTCTAATCACTAGCTAAGGACAGAACCAGTTTCTCAGAGGTAGGTATTGATAATTGCTTTACATCCCCTCCCCAGGTTGTTTTGTAAACAAATCAAACTAATCAGCCCTTCATGACACATCCCATCACAGGACAGCAATCATGTGACTGACCCACCCATCTGCCTGCTGTCCATCACCTGAAGTCAGCGCCTATGCTTACCTGTCCTCTGTGATAATAAGGAGTAGGCCACCACCCAATCACCTTAATGACCTGCCCCCATCAAAGGAAAGGTTTAAAGGCATCCAACTTCAAACAGCAGTTGCCACTGCTTTGCCAAGCTCTGGCCAGGCCCTGTGCTCATTGAGCTATGGCCAGGCCATGTTTCCTAGCTTTGGCCCCCTCCCCTACCTTGGGGAGGTGAATTTCCAATCTCTCTCTCTCATTTACTTTCTAGCCATTATTTTGTTAAGCACAGCCAGGCAATATGCTTTTTGAGCTATGGCCACCATGTGTTCTTAGCTTTAGACACCTCTCCTACCTTGGGGAGGTGAATCTTCTCTCTCTCTCTCCTTTCTAAATAAACTATATTTTCCAATCTAACTTCTGTGCAGGTGTTAGGCGGGCTTGACCTAACAATATATAGGTAGCAGCAACCTTAAACTTATAAAAGTGGACTGTACGCCTATAATCCCAGCACTTTGGGAGGTGGAAGCGAGAGGATTGCCTGAGCTCAGGGGTTGGAGACCAGTCTGAGCAATATGGTGGGACCTTGTCTCTACAATTAAAAAAAAAAAATTAGCTGGGTGTGGTGATGTGTGCCTGTGGTTCCAGCTGCTTGGAAGGCTGAGGTGGAAGGATTCCCTGAACCCAGCAGGTTGAGGCTGTGGTGGCTATGAGCATGCCACTGCACACCAGCCTAGATGACAAAGTAAGACTCCAACTCAAAAAATAAAATAAAATAAAAATAAAAATAAATAAAAACAGACTGTGGAAACTAAAGGCCAAGCAGATTGGTTCCAGAAATGCCAGGTGTCAGGTTCTGTCTCCCTGAATTCTGGATTCAGAAATAAAATTCTACCAATTTTCTGCCCCTTGATTTAGTGGCATTGAGAGATAGCAGCCCAGCATTTACTCAGACCACAACAGTTCTATAGATTGACTGAGGTAGGGATTGTTGCCAGGTGGCAGGCAGCGCAAGGCTCGTGGGTCCTTTAACACACTACTCAGGATTCCTGAAAAGAGCAGCCAGCAAAGATTTAAAACAGAATTTATTAGAGAAAGAGAAGGAGAGAGATATATAAAAACATGCTGCAGTAAGGATGCCTTGGAGAAAGACTGTTTTTGCTTTTTACAAAAAGGTTGATATAGCTACCTAGTTATTGATATGCTAACAATAGAGTACAGATATCTGCTGTGAAAATGATCTCTCCACCTCTGATAGGTGAAGGGAAGTGAGCTTTTCCCAGAACAGGCATTTTGCCTTTGGTAGGCTGACTTGCCATATTTGGTGACTAATTGCTAAAAGGTCAGATTTACATTTCTATAGCATTGGATTCTATCTGGGAATCACCTTGATAAAGTTTTCCCTTGGCGAGCTGAGAGGGTGGGATGGACTGAGCGTCCACATTGAACCTGCATTCCAGTCCACAGGGCAGTTTGGCCTGCAGACAAGGTGGCTGGATGTTTCCTTATTTTAAACTGGCTGGGCATGGTGGCTCTTGCCTGTAATCCCAGCACCCTGGCAGGTTGAGGTGAGAGGATTGCCTGAGCCCGTGGGTTCAAGACCAACCTTGGCAAATTGGCAAGACCTCATCTCTACAATAAATAAAAAAAATTAGCCGGGCATGGTGGCACATGCCTGTAGTTCCAACTACCTGGAGGGCTGAGGGGGAAGGATTGCCTGAGCCCAGCAGGTCAAGGCTGTGGTGGCTGGGAACGTGCCACTGCCCTCCAGCCTGGGTGACAGAATGAGACTCCGACTCAAAAAAAAACCCCAAAAGACAAAAAAACTAAAAACTGCCTACAAGAAATGTATCTATGTCTAACCTACACTAACTACCCTGCCTCAGAGATGACATGGGTATATACATTTATCAAAATTCAGACAGGTGTGGTGGCTCATGCTTGTAATCTCAGTAATTTAGGAAGCCAAGGTGGGAGGATTGCTTGAGCCTAGGAGTTCCAAACAGTATGGACAATACAGGGAGAGCTCAGCTCTACAAAAAAATAAAAATATAAAAAAAGAAAAAGAAAAAACCTCAATGAACTCTACATTTAAAATGGGTACATTTTATTGTATGTATTGAATGTAATAGACTTGACTTAAAAAACAAACAGCAGGGATGTCAGCTCCTATATGAGGCATGCCTCATACCCACCCACTTGTGCCACCCTAGCCTCAACGCCCTCCAGAGTTGATTAGAGTGAAATGGACACAGGATAACTCTTTACCGTGAATTTTGGACTTTCAAACTGATGTTCATAGAGAGTGGGAATAGGAATACTTTATGTAGGTCAATGGTGGTATTCTAGAGGGCCTGTCCTCAAATTCTTACGGTTGAGGTTCCTGTGGCTGACTTGGCTCAAGCCCTTCCTAAGGCTAGGTCATCCAAAACACCCACTGCTTTACTGTGCTATGCTTTGAATGTTTGTCCCCTCCAAAGGTCATGTTGAAATTTAATTGCATTGTGACAGCATTGGGAGGAGAAATCTTTAAGAGGTGCTTGTGTCATGGGGGCTCTGCCCTCATGAATGGGCAAATGCTGTTATCTCGGGTGTAGGTTCTTTATTGTAGGAGTGGGTTAGCGCTCTCTTGCTCTTTGTTCTTCTATCATGTGATGTTTCTGCCATATTATAACACATCAAGTAGGCTCTCAGCAAATGCTGGCACCTTGACATTGGACTTCACACCTCCAAAACTGTGAGCCAATACATTTTTGCCTATTATAAATCACCCAATCTGTGGTATTCTGTTATAGCAGCACAAAACAGACTAAGACATCCCAGTAACCATTCACAAAGTTGGTTTCCATCACTTGCAACCCTGATATAGCTCCATAAGGTAGAAATCATGTCTGTCTATCTGTCTGTCTGTCTTGAACCAGGAATTGTTTACGAATGGCCTAAGAAGTGCTCAAAAAGTATTGTTAGAATAACAGATGAGGTCTAGGCATCCAAAATAGATGTAGAGGCCAGAAAAAATGGTTGGTCAGGCCATAAATGTGGCTTCCTTGTTAGCTGGAAGTTAGGGTGAGGCTCAGAGCAGAAACACTGGGGCTGAACACTGGGACTCCTAGACCATGGAATATTCAGTCTGCTTCCATCACTTGTCTTGTAGATCAGTTGAGGAGAGTACATGCTCCCCACAATGAGAACCCCATGACATGCCAAGCTAAGCTTTGAAAGCCCGAGAAATTAGGGAATGACAGATATTGATTGACAAGTTAGATCATAACAGCATTATTTCTTTATAGCACTTAGAGAACCTCACAGCCTGGAAAGCCCCAGCATCTTTCTCACCCTAAGCTAAGACTATTCAATCTGCCTCCTGGAAGTCCATGCAGTGCCCATCTTCAAAAAAGAGATCAGCAATTTTCTGCAAGCCAAATAGCCGAGTGACCAATTCATCAAATGGTCAATTTGTAGACATAGGTTTTCAGAATGAATGTTTGCTAACAATCCCAACTTTTAAGGTTTACAGCAATTTCTATTGAATAGAAAGACTTCACAAGCTCTTAAAGATTTATGTTATGCTATGTTGTAGTTGACTGGTTTTCATGTTGTCTTCAAGGAGGCATTTTAAGGAATGCTCTATTTATCAAAAGCTAAGGATGGTTTATTCTGCCTTTGAATATATTTAACTCATGAATATATTAATGAAGAATATGTTCCTGGATGTAGATTCTTCTGGAGTGTATGAATATTATACCACTGTTTACTCTTTTTGTCCCCCATTCTGTTTCTCCTTTTCTGCTTCCCTTCTCATGCCTTCAGTCTCTCCCTTTGTCTTCCCCCAAAGTCTCCTCTCTCTGCTGCTTAGTCTCTCCATCCACCCCTTAATCTCTCCCCAATTCTGCCCTTCACTATCCTCTTCTGCACATCCGTCATCCGTTCTCCCTTTTACTGCCCCTGAGTGCCCCCCCTTAGTCCCTCCTCTCTGACTCTTCTGTCTTCCTCTCCTCTCCAGTCTCCTCTGATTTCTGTCCTTTTTTCCCCTCTGTCATTCTGTCGCTTCACCTCTATTTCTCCTCTGTCTCTTCAATCTCCCTACCCCCACCTCCTGCCTCTCCCTGCAGTAGCAGCTGGGAGCAAAGACATATTGAACCTTCCTCAATGTGCTGCTATGAAGAAAAATGAAATCAGTTACTATCATTTCACAACAATTTTAAGAGATCGTTCTTAAAACCCTCATCCAATATGAATTGTTGTAAACCTTGTAAATACTTTCAAAGAAGTCAGTTTGGTAAATTGATAAACTTGGCAAATGGGTCATTTAAAGAATTGGCTTGAAGCTAACCAGTCTTAAGCCCATGAAAAGAATCCTAAAGGAGCTTCTGAGTCTACAAGGTTCTTACCTGCAATCAAGGTCTTTATGATGCCTTCAACTAGGAAGTATTTTAGTCTTTAGGGCAGAAAGCCTGGCTTCCTCTGAATTTTGCAAGTCATCAGCCATTGATACTTTCCTAATGAGATGGGACACAGTTATCTCTGCACCATAGTCCATTGACTTTCCTATCCAAAAATTAACGTTACTCACTCAGATAGGAGTGGGGAAAGCAGGCTGATACAGTAGAAAAGAAGCACTTTCCAGAATGAGACCCTGGAGCGGTCCCTTAACTTCAAGTTAAGTCATTTCAAGTTTGCCTATTTGTAAAAACAAGACAAAATCTCCCTTATGAGAGTTGTCAAGTTTATGTTAGATAATGGTGGTAAAGCATGAAGCCTGCCACAGGTCATACGCTCCGCATGTTTTAAAAATGCCTACAAGTGCCCACTGAGTACCAGGCACTACGCAAGCACCATAGACACTATATATAATAATGCATGGGCCTTGTTCCTTACACTCTGACAATTCATATTTATTGGCCACTTCTTGCCCTTGTCAGATTCAGATCCAGGTCGCTTTGACTCAAAGCCAGAGCTCACACTCACTCTTCTCCACAAGTTGCCTCAATTGTTCATCAACATAAATGATGGGCACTTAGCCATTTGTCTGTGTGGAGTGCTTGTTCTAAGTGTTCTTTGGTCCTGAGGGACCCTGGGAGCAACTCTCTCAAAGGTCTCTCTCAGAGGTCTTCTGGACAATGGTTTCTGACCTGGAAGCAGACTAGCTGCAGCTTCTGAAACCAGGATAAAAGTCTCTTAAATTCCACCAGTTTGGTGCAAGAAGATGCAAAGTGGAGAATGAAATTTTATAAAAAGTAAGTCCATTTTTAAAAGACATTTACAAATGTGACCAGAAACCAAAAATAAACCCTATATCGAATTTTGTAACTTTCGACAGTACATTTCAATACATCTTGGTCCAAGAAACTCAGAAAGTAGAAATAAACAAATCACATAACAGTATGGTTTCAAATATCATATTTTAGGTAGGCAAAAAGATCTCACAGATCATGCAAAGAGGAACACAAGACACAAAACACCAGCTTGTACGGGCATTCCCATTTGCTACACACATTACGATTTAGCATCAAGTATTAAAATATAAATCACAACCAGACTGTAACATAAACACCAAGTAAAACTCTATGTTCCCATGCCTTTGCTAGTTTTTTTGTTTTGTTTTGTTTCGTTTTGAGTCGGAGTCTCACTATGTCGCCCAGGCTGGAGTGCAGTGGCACGCTCATGGCCACCACAGCCTCGACCTGCTGGGCTCAGGCGATCCTTCCACCTCAGCCTTCCGAGTAGCTGGAATTACAGGCGAACACCACCACGCCCAGCTAATTTTTTGATTTATTGTAGAGATGAGGTCTCATCAAGTTGCCCAGGCTGGTCTCGAACTCGTGGGCTCAGGCAATTCTCTCACCTCAGCCTCCCAAGGTGCTGGAATTATAGGCATGAGCCACTGTGCTCGACCAGTCTTTGCTAGTTTTTACTTAACAGTTGGGACTATAAAA
>CAUYQG010057613.1:0-19819 GCA_963574415.1 Tarsius wallacei
ATTGAGCTGGGGAAAGACATTGATGCAAAAAAACGCCAAACGTCAGTGACTCAGGGTCATAAGTTTCACTCAGTTATGTTCTTCCATACGTTGAATGCAATTTTTTTTTAGTTGAAGTTTCACTCTGTCACCCAGGCTGGAGTGCAGTGGCACGCTCATGGCCTCTGTAGCCTTGACCTGCTGGGCTCAGGTGATCCTACCACCTCAGTCTTCCAAGTAGTTGGAACCACAGGCATGCACCACCATGCCTGGTTAATTTTTTTTTTTTTTTTTTTTTTTGTGTTGGAGTCTCACTCTTTCACCCAGACTGGAGTGCAGTGGCCGCTCCCGGCCACCGCAGCCTCGACCTGCTGGGCTCCGGTGATCCTTCCGCCTCAGCTTTCCAAGTAGTTGGAACTACAGGCGCATGCTACCACACCTGGCTAATTTTTTTGATTTATTGTAGAGATGAGGTCTCGCCAGGCGGGTCTCGAACCCTCGGGCTCAGGCAATTTTTTTTTTTTTTTAGTTAGAGTCTCACTCTTGTCGCCCAGGATGGAGTACAGTGGCACTCTCACTGCCACCGTGGCCTTGACCTGCTGAGCTTAGGTGATCCTTTCGCCTCAGCATTCCAAGTAGCTGTTACTACAGACTCATACCACCATGCCCGGCTAGTTTTTTTTGTGTGTGTGATTTATTGTAGAGACAAGGTCTCATCAAGTTGCCCAGGCTGGTCTCGAACCCGTGGGCTCAGGCAATCCTCTCGCTTTTGCCTTCCAAAGTGCTGGGATTATAGGCTGAACCACCGTACCTGGCCTAATTTTTTGATTTACTGTAGAGATGGGGTCTTGCCATGTTGCTCAGGCTGGTCTAGCACTGCTCACCTCTCGCAATCCTCTCGCCTCTGCCTCCCAAAGTGCTGGGATTAAGGCGTGAGCCACTGCGCCTGACTTGAATGTAAAATTGTTGAATCAAACTACAGTAGTGTTTTGGGTACTATCTTAAACAATTCCAAGCACCAGACAAAATGCCAGTAATATCACTGCTTTAAAAAAAATTGCCTGCCAGGCTCAGTGGCTCAGTCTGTAATCCCGAGCTTTGGGAGGCCAAGGTGAGTGAATTGCCTGAGCCCACGGGTTTGAGACCCGCCTGGGCAACTTTGCAAGACCTCATCTCTACAATAAATCAAAAATTAGCTGGGTGTGTGGTAGAGCGCGCCTGTAGTTCCAACTACTGGAAAGGCTGAGACAGAAGGATCGCCGGAGCCCAGCAGGACGAGGCTGCGGTGGCCAGGAGCGTGCCACTGCACTCCAGTCTGGGTGACAGAGTGAGACTCCAACTCAAAAAAAAAAAATTTGCAAAAGCCAGGGACAGTGGCATGCACCTGTAGTCACAACTACTTGGGAGGCTGAGATGGGGGGACCACTTGAGCGCAGGAATTTGAGACCAGCCTGGGCAATAGACCTGTCTTTTTTTTTTCTTTAGAAAATTTAATTTAATGACCACTCTCCTTGATTAAGCTCAGTGCTAGGTGTGTTACAAAAAAGAAAAAAAAAAAAGTTGCTTGATAGAGGCAGGTACATATTCCCCAAAGCCTGTAAAATATTATACTTCCCTAATGACAATACCACCAGCCCTAGGATTGTCAACTGAAATTTGAAGGACAGTGTAGTGTTCTCGGAAAAGCAGATCGTTGGAAACCAGAAGCCTGGACTTTTGTTTCAGCTGTACACTTATTAGCTGTGTGGCCCTGAACAAGTTTCCTCATTTGCATCCCAAGTGAGAATTGATTGAAATAAAGAATGTGAAAATGCCTTGCATTTAGTAGATGCTCAATAAGTAATAATTATTTCAGGATGGGCACAGTGGCTTACACCTGTGATTCCAACACTTTGGAAAGCCAAGGCGGGAGGACCACTTGAGCCCAAGAGTTCGAGACCAGCCTAAGCATCATAGTAAGAACTTGTCTCTACAAAAAATTTTAAAAGTGGCCAGGTATGAGGGTATGTGCCTGTAGTCTCTGCTACTTTGGAAGCTGAGGCAGAAGGATAGCCTAAGCCCGGGAAGTTGAGGCTATGGTGAGTAGGGATCATGCCACTGCACTCCAGCCTGGATGACATAGTGAGAGACTCTGGCTAAAAATAACAACAAAAAATGAGTGCTTTCAAGAATACATACAAAGTAAAATGGGAAAGACAGCATGGGTTCCAACACAGCCTCTAATACTGGACACTAAATAAGTGTCAGATACTGTGCTTTATATAATGTTAGTTCATTAATCTTCATAGAAAGCTATATGAGCTGTGAATTGTTATTATTCCATTTCACAACTGAAGATACTGAGGCACGTAAAGGGACACACAGTAAGTGCCGAAGCTGAGGGAAATCAGATTGAGTTACTCACAAAGTCTATTACTTCTCTCACAGGTATGGGAAAAACATGAGCTAGCACATAAGGAAATACCCAGAAAATGTAAAAGCCATCATAAAACTATTATTACTATTATTAAGTTATTAAAGTGGTGATGGTTTGGCCTAATCTATCCATTACCTCAAGCCAAACTCCCATCACTGACCCAACACATGCTTCAGTGAGATGGCTGACATAGCTGCTGGCTGGGCAGTCTGCAGATATGGAAAGGAAAATTTGTAAAGACTCAGGTGGACTTAACCCGTGACTCCAGCCCCCTAATTGCATCTCTAGGCAGGACCACATACAAGATACAAGCTCACAAGTGTTTCCCTTATGAGGAAAGTATGTATTATGATTACTATTAATAATGATAATACAAAGAGAAATAGTAATAATAACAGTGGTTAACATTTAATGACCATTCTCCTTGATTAAGCTCAGTGCTAGGTGCTTTACATTCATTATCTCTTAGCAGCTCTGTCAGTAAGTAGCAGCTGTTAACATCACTACTTTATGAGGAACTAAGACTCACATCTCTGGTAATCAGTTATCTGGCCCCAAACTTAGTCCTCTAAGTCCAAACCCAATGCTGTATCTGCCATTTCCAGTTGCCTCTCAAGAGTGTGCAGGGGTAAGTACTATTACCTAGCCTGTTTTGCTATCTAATGTATTCTTTCAGGGACTGAATATCAAGGACAGTTTTTTTTCGTATCATAAAAAATGTTAAGTATCATGTGACCAGTTAACATTTAGAATGAAGATACTTTTCATGAAAATTCTTATAAATGATCTAATTGGGAGGCACTGTGGTAGTGAAAACAGCATGAGCTTTGAACTCAAACAGGTATAAGTTACCAAAATGTCTGAGCCTCACTCACCTCACCATTAAATTAGTAGTGCTCTCTTTACCATGAGGCTGACATGAGCATTCTGAAATAACATATATGTATATATGTAAACCATCTTAAAAAATAGGTGCTCCATAAATGCTCATTTGTTTTCCTTCCCCTTCTTCATTCGTTGACATGTTTGCCTGTGGAGGCTCTAGTATATCAGATAGTGCTATGCATGATGAAAAAAGACCCAAAGTGACACAGCATTGGATGGCAACTGAAGTTCTACCCCTTGGTCCTGCTAAGAGCTAACTAAGTGACCTTGAGCAGATAGTGACTAACGAAGAGCTTACTGGTGCCAAACTCCATGCTGAGCAGTTCACAGATGATACCCGCTGAGATACAGAGGCTTAGTAAAATGAGAGTTGGACTTCATCATCGTTCAGATCCCTTCGGTTCTGAAATTTGTGCCTTCATTCAGCAACATCTGATTGTCATGCTGTATCCCAGGCAATGGGATGATATAGCCTCCGATCAATTTTAAGACTCAAGAAGATTTTTTTCAATGTGGCTGATTACATGAAAGAGAGATCATCTTTATCAGTATTATCAAGTTCGAATACACAGTCATTATGGGGGGAAATCTCTTCTATGTACTTAAACTTGAAGCATGAAGTCATCAGGCCTCTACTAGGATATCTGGATGAGGCTTTTGAGACATTCACTTTTAGAATGAACAGTGTCGCCAATGTACCTTGTCAAATGACAACCTCACTGCCAAAAAGATATAGACACACCCACACAACTGATGGTAAAAATCTAAATATCAGAACACAGCCCGAACACATCCAGTCTGATGACAATTATGGTTCTGCAGTTTACTCAGCAGTTCTACTTTCACAAGATACTTTTGTATTTGAATAAAAATATTTTCTTTCACTATGATAAAAAACACCCTTATAAATGTTGTCACAAGGTAATGGGATAATAAGGTACCATATTGTGTTTATTCCACTAACTCTTCATTACAAACCAGAAAATAAATCTAGTGTTTTCAAAGGTGACATGAAGAAATGGGCTTAAGTTATAGTACCTTTAGAAGATAACGGTTCTTCGATGAACCTGACAAAAGAAAGGGGGAAGAGATTCTCATCCTTGTCTATCATATTGTAGTTAATAAGTAGTTATTACATTTTTTTTAAACTCAGAGTGAGCAAAATTAAAATCCCCAGTCCCCATTATATTCTGGGTCACAGAAAGGATACCCAAACTACCGTTAACTGATACAGATCAACGTAGAACTGGTCTGTTGAGTTTCCTATATATATTCTTTTATAAAAGCACTGCTGATACCTCATAACTCCATCTAATTTCCAATTACTACCGTCAATGTTACAACTAATCTGATGCATGATGATGGTCATCAGAGACAGGAATGCCAGCCAGGTCTCACTAGCCACAGGACTGGCCTCTCCATCTTGAAACTGTAATTCATCCAAGTCCACTGCACACCCTCTTTTGGTAAAGCTATTCTGGGGAAACAAAACGTAGGTGTGTGCTAATTACAGCAAGGGACAACAAGACCAATCTGAAGTTTAGGAGATGCCAGCAGAAAATCATCAGAAACCTCAGGGGAGCAGAAGGGTCCAGAACATCAAGGAGTTACTTTGTACTAATTTGATTTTGCAAGAGATGATTGTAGTGAGTATAGTCACTGTCACCGTTGACTACCTAACAGAAACACCATATAGGGTTTTCTTAGGCAGTAAGTCTATATGTTATTTGTTATGAATACTAGAATATTTACTGTTATCAAAGATAATAACAAGAATTATTTTTAGTGTCACAAAAATTCTATCAGTGGCTAGTTTGAGTCGAATGCTGAAAATTATAGGCAACTACTTCCTTCACTCCATGGAGGAGCACACTGTGCAGCCTGAATGCCTCTTGAAATTGTTATATGTCCTCTGGATCCTGCAGCACATTTTTCATATTTAAAATCTGTATTTTGGAATGTAAATCTAGGTTATGGTTTTAAATATTTTCGTATTCAGTAATAACACCAATTTCTAAAAGCCACATTTTATTTTCCTTTATAGATTAAGTCTGAAAGGTGAAATTACAGAATTCAAGTATGATGGAGGGAGGAATACATTTTAAATAATGTTGCTGCACACAACATGCCCTATATTTATTGGCCTTTTACCCAGGGTCCGTTTTAATTGTTATCTGCTCATGCATTCTATACCACATAATGAAACGCTTCCATTTCACCCACGGAGCCCCGGGTTTTTATGTGCACCTTTACTAGTGACCCTTAATTAAGCTGATTTTATCCCTGAAAATATGAGTTTTCTTTTGGTCAACAAGTATTTTTAAGAGAGCGGTCTGAATGAACTTTCAGAGAGACATTTAAAATGCTTATTATCTTAAGCAGTTGTAAAACTGAACAAAGTACATTTGTACTCAAGTGTGGGCTACCAACACCTATATTTTTCATTGTGTGTTTCCAGGGAAGCACTTTCACCTTGCAGCATGCCATCAATCCTCAGATATGTTACACTGCAGAGGTATCAAATATCTGGGTAGAAAACAACACAATAAAGTAGCCTGACACTACTTTATGTTAGCTAACAATATCAACCAGAGATAATATGTAATTCAAAAAACACACGGTAAAATGTCTTACTGAATATATTTTTTCATAATGATCAGTAAATGCCAAAGTCTAGTAACAAAACTATTATTTATAGCATATTAACATCTAATTGATTTTACAAATAGAGGCAATTATTTTAGATGAAAGGAGGAATGCCTGCCAGATTTAAATGATTTATGATTACCAAGAGAGAAAACAACAATGTTTTGCTAATTCATTTTCAAATCTGACTCTTACGTTCATTGATGATTTTAATTTTAAACCAAATGATTTGCTTAAATATGTTAACTTTAACCTCAAAAAAGCGACTTACTTTGTAACAGCAATCTGAGAAGCACAGAATGAGAGATGTAGATGTATGTGTGTGTGTGTGTGTGTGTATATATATATATTTTTTTTTTTTTTTTAAGCAGGATTTATTAAGAGGACAGAAAAGCTCCCACAGTGGGAAGGGACCTGAGGGGTTGCCCAATCTGATATATTTTTAACTGTTTAAAAAAATGTTGTTCTCAACAGTAGGCTCAGAAGAGACCGTACCATAGGAATATATTTTCAAGGTGCTGATTTAGAACCACCGAAAGATCACACTTCATGAACTCCAACCAATTACCCAGAGTAGGAGCACAGGCTCTTAAAGCACTGTGTGCTTCAAGTACACGAGAACACTGCAAATGCATCCCTATTTCTTGACCTAAAACACTGCCTATCTACTTGACAGGTTTCATAATGTGTACAAATGTTGCAAGAGAAAAATTAAATAGTCTGTAACACTCGATATAACTCTTATTGATTTTTATAATCTAGTGCTAAGATGTACAAGTTTCAAAAATAAATGAGAAAAATTGAAGGTTCCTTCCCATTTCAAGGCAACTATAAAGCAGAGGAGAAGCTCACATTTCACAAGAAATAACCTGTGCATTTGTTGAAAGAAACACACACACACACACACACACAACTAGGGAATGCCCCAGGCTGAAGCAGATACTGATTGGGCAAAGCTAAAGGACAAGGGCCCTTGAAACTAAACAAAAGCAAATTCATTCTGTTGACAGATGTTGATTACATCAAAGCAACAAGGAAGTCTCCCAAGTCCTGATTTTTTTTTAAAAACAATTAATACCACTCTACAATCTACACAATAAAGACAAAGTTAAGTTTTTAAACCAATCATAATAAACATTATTAAGCTTGTTTTAAAAGAGTTTCAGTTCAGTTAAAGACTATTCTAGTGTGTTTTTAGCTATGGGCTTCTCCACACAGTGGTTTATTCATTCCAATGGACATGTCTGGGAAGCCAAGCTGGCCATGCCATCAGCCCCTTCCTTCCAGGGGTTAACTGCTCTGGCTGCCAAATAAAATACAGAGCAAGCCATGTAATTATGGAGACAGTCAAAGGGCAGGCTCTATTTTGAAATCTATTTGCACAGACAAGGTCTTCCAATTGAACTTACAGGAAACAAGCTGGTAAAGAGCCTCCTTTTCCCCAGATGCTTTCCACACTTTTTCTCCAATTCAGGAAATCACGGATATGGACACCATACACCATTGCTTCCTTGACTTCAAGCTAAGACACCATTATAGAGAGAAGAGTGATCTATTTCACGAATCTATAAAAAAAATTTTTTGGGGGGGCCTAATTAACAGCATTTGGCAACAACCTCTGACTAATAAAGCTACAGTGTTTATTAAACAACATCTCTAAAGAGGGTGCAGGCCCAGTTGGTATGCAGGTGTTGGAAAACAGGTCATTTTCTTTAATGCTCAAAATAAAGCACATAGCTGAGTCTAGAATATACTGGGATAAATACTCGCCTGAAATAAATATTCTACTTGACATCCAACAGTGTTGGTCTTGAAGTTATTTATAGCTAAGACCATTAAAACAGTAACAAAGATTCCACAGAAATAAAAAGGAAATGTGTAAAATATTTTAAGTAACGAAAAAGTCATAACTCACTTTTCTACCGAAACATAAAAGCTCACCCTACACATTTAATGCCTTGAGTTGGCAATTTTCATGAGAATGCATCATTATCATATTAAAGTAGGATTAGGCTACTACTAGTACTAAAACTTAGTAGTCAAATGAAGGTGAGATAGATACTAGTCTGCAGATGTCAGAACTCATCATAAAGCATAATCCAAAGCCTGGGAGTCCTGGTTCTAGAAAAGACAAACTGGAAAGTTAATCATAGTTATAGCACTTCTGGGGAGAGGAAAGGCAGCAACCTGAGGGGACCTTCTTTCAATAATAACAACAAACAAGTGGTGTCCAGGTCACCACAAAACATGACCTTCCTCAAGGTGACATCAGGAAGTTAATACTATGCTATATACCTCTTCCTTCCAAGAAACTTGTCAACAGCAACTGATAGAGTATAATGTCAATGACAAGTTCAGAAATGGTTTAGGAAAACACTTCATTTTGTTTCTTTACAAAAACTAAATTTGATAATATGTGATTATTCATTAATGTACACCACCAACATCTGGGGATCTATATTTAAACAAGAAGCATTCCCTTCTTCTTAGGAAACAAAAACCCCCAACCTACTCTAGGAACCCAGATCAATAAACATTCCTATTTAATAATGTAGACTCCTGTTTGAGGGCCTAAAGAAAAAATTCCTTTAGGCTGGCCCAACTATAGCTGGGGGAAGGGTGCCAAAGATTACAGCAAGAACTCAAAGTGTAAAAGTAAAGCTGATTATTTGGTGGATACATGGAAGTGACCTAGAAATGATTAAGTTGTACAAGGAAATAGGGCTACTGTGTGAAATGTTTACATTTAAGATAAAAATGTTTTCTTCAAAATTAAATAGAAATTCATCTTTATAATCATAAAATATTGAGTCACAATGAAATAGTAAATACTTAGCAAATCCCATTGTCTCTCAGCTAAAGTTTAGAGAAAAGCAGCTTTTTAAAGCATTTTAACAATACATATACTCAGGCAACTTCTTAGACAAAGAAATATTGTATCCTTGCTGGGGACATAAAGAAGCTGTTTATTAGGGCCATGGTCAAAATGTAATAATTCATTCCACTTGAGCCCTGTGAAAAATGTCATCAAAATATCATTTTCTTTGCCAGATTTTCTGGATGCCGTAATATTTAAATACAGAATAAAAGACAAGCTCTGATCAGAATAGAAGCACAACACCCAAATGGACCAAACCCAAATGCTCTGTCAAAGTAATAGAAAAGAATTCCACACAGTCCTGGTACCCAGGGAATGAACACGTTTAGGTTAGCACAGAACATCTGGCAAATTTCAACTTTCTAAAGTCTCGCAGAAGAAACATTCTAACTTACACACTGTGGTTAAAGAAGAGGAAAATAGAACAATTTTATATTAAAGCACACAAATAGGAACCACACACACACACACACACACACACACACACAAATCACACACAGAATTCAACTCTAGAGAAAGCGCATATAAAAACATCACAAGTTAAAAAAATAATGATTATAGTAAGAAAGTCCTACTTTAATTCTTTAAAAAAACCTTAGACTATTCATAAATACTACTGTCATGTAAAATACTACCCAAATTATTTGTTATCTGGATTAAGATATCCACTAACAGAAGAAGTGGTGACTTATAGTCGATGATCAAAAGCATAGCTTTAATATGAATATTTTGAAAATTATATTAAAGCATTTGAAAAGAGCATAATTTTAGTCTTCATATTATAATAGTGTCAATTGATTTTTATATGCAGCATGCTCTAGGTATATCGTTGGATGTCTTTTTTTTTCTATTCAATGAGCCATTTAAAGTTTTTGTCACATAAGCAAATAATTGGTGTGAAATAGCTCAGAGCTTTGATTATAACTGTAGTATCAATACCAAAAAACAAAAACAAAACAAAATCCTACGTCTTAATACTTTCCTGAGAACATTTTCATTCTACAATCCCAAATGTAAGGCATAAAATTAAAAACAAAAGACATTTGAATACAAAATCTTATAGTGGTATTTTCACAGTTGTGAGAATTTTGTCTCTGCCCGCAACCAGGAAATAGGAGAGGTAGATAGGTAGGTAAATAATCACAACCTAAAATGAGAAAGCCAAAGCTTCAGGAAAACAATGTGTCTCCAAACTTGTGCAGTTGAGAAGACACAGATTCAAGACAATAGAAGTCAAAATCACTTATCAAGGAGTTATTTTCAACCAGAAGAATAAAGAGAAAGTATACAGTAGCCTCTTTAGTAAATGGAAAAGCTCCAAATTTTTTGAAGGCAGCTTTTTGGACTGATATAGCTATGTTGCCACAAATAGTTTCATACTCAATTTGGGTAGACTTGGTTAACCACCTGACAGCTTTAGGCATTAATGCAAAAAGTGCAATGCATTAAAATGGTACAGGCTCAAAAGGGAAGTTCCATAGAAGCCTGCTTACAATTTGGCCCTTGTATCTTTTTTTTTTTTTTTTTTACAAAAAAGATATGGATGTTCAACTATCTGTTATTTTTTTTAACTAAAAATTAAAACTACCACCACCACCACCAACAAAAAAGTGTACTCGTTATCTGTGTATAGCAGACTGCTTCTCATATTTGAAAATACATACTTGAAAATGCTAGCTGACCAACCAAATATTTGCACTTAATTAAAGGGCAAATTCATCATCTCATTTTTAAAGTCTTCAATATTGCCATTGTACTGACACATTTGATATGTAAAATATGTGAAACATATTTAAATGTGAGTGCAGTAAACACTTTTTTGACCTGTACTTCTGCAAATCCAACATTCCAATAATAACAGATGCCTAATATGACATAGCCAATTTGGGGGTAAAAATTAGAAAACAGTGTGGAATTTAAAACATTTTATATTTTGTTTGTGAATGCACCACTGGAGCTTCCTCCATAAGATAAGACTCTTTATGTTTACTTGAGTTTTCATATAAATTGGTCTTCCTTCTCTGAGTACACAGTTTATTTGACAAGTTAGTTAAATTCTCTAAGCCTTCGTTTTCCTCATTTGTTATAAGCATAATAATACCTTCCTCACTAGTTGTATGACATGATATATAAAAAGTGGCACAAAGTAAGCACTCCATAAATGGTAATTACTATCATTGGTTACCTGACTGTGGGAGGAGGTCATTCTAAAATGGACTAATCAGTAGGTAGAAATCGGCCTGAATTTTAAATGTGCTTTGGATAACCCACAAAGTAAGTAATTCACAAAGTAATCAAGAGATCCTAGGTTGGTCCCAGAGCTGCTACTTAAAATCCACCCTATCCAGAGACTGTGCTTCTCCTCATTTTATCACAGGGCCAGCCTGACCATCAAATGAGACTGTAGATACGGAAATATTTTACAAACTTGACAGAGTCTTGTGATTACAGTGAATTGAGGGAAGGCTTAAACTCAGTAGGATGAATTATGCACAGCCTAATTTTGATGTTTTCCTGAGAGTTCCTGGTAGGCCCCTGCTAGTATGCTGATGGTAAATGGTGAGGTCTAATGAAAATCCTTTCTTCCATTCATAGGCATAAAAGGTTCCAACTTTTTTTTCAAGAATCATATCCTTCAAAACATATTATTATATAGAACAGTTCTTAAATGTGTGCAAAAGGTGGGATAGGAGAAAGTATGCTATAGGAAGAATCCTTCTTTGCAGGGAAGACATTCCCTGTAAAGCTCACTAACAAAAAAAATTTTTAAGAGTTAGGTCAGAATGCTGCTATTTTGTTACTTAGTATTCAGTCAATGTTGTACTTAGCCATCAACTTTAATGTTGTCCTTGGTAACTTCAGTAACTTAAAGTTGGTAAGAATTTAAACATATTTGTCTTGGTGTACAATATGTTTAACAGAAATAGTCTAAAGCACACCAAACCTTATTGTTTAAATGTACCAAGAAGTCTTCTTTGCATAAAAATTCCTGTTTATTAAACAGTGATACAGGAAGAACTTATTTACATTTCAAGCACTACCAGCATACATCATTTATGACAAAAAAGGCAAGCACTCCATAAGAAATGCTCAATCACTGTCAATCAAAAACACTAAAATATACATAAACCAAAGCACTCCGTGTGAACTGTATTAAATTCAGCTAAACACAGAATTACTAACAGAACAAACAAAAAAACAAATAATTATCAGTGACTCACAGACCTATTTTCACAATACACAAAAGAACTTGGAAAGGTGTAACCATGGAAACCTGATAGCCTAAATTCAGTGCCTTCAAATTTTGCATTTATTTAAACACTGTACAAATGATTTTCTTATAAAATTTAAATATTTAAAAAGCTGTCAAGGCTTATCTTTGTTACCAGATCATTGCTCAAAATAGTTTCAACTATAAATCAATTGTCTTTAAAATTATTCAAAGACCAGTTTAATGAAACTATGATAAAAATGTCAAACAATCTTTTTGAATTGTTCAGAAAACGGTTATTTCTACAATCACTGGTTAACAAATGAAACACTCTACTTACAATAAATTCCATAATAACCAAGTAATGTTAAGACATACTTTGACATAAAGACTTTTCTTAAACTCACACTGTTGCGTGCAACCACCCCCCCAACTCTAATTTAGCTACTACAGCAGAAACACTATTTGCTGTTTATAAGTGATTTTCACTGACAATTACCACCTGAATAGTCTAAAATTTAATGCTATAGTTAGTCCTAATATCTTATAGTTTATTTCATAACCTAAGTAACTAAAACATTATTTTGTAGTTCACTAGCTCCCATACTTAAGATGTAATGCTCGAGTGTGTATTTCATTATGTAGATGAGCAATGGATGTTGTTTGACATGATTTAAATGGATCAACAGTATTTTCCTAGTCACATTAATCATCCAGACAGCTAGAATGGAAAAAAAAAAAGGCTCTGAAAACTAAAACTAGAGAAGCTATTCACACAAATGACACTTAACATTGGTGGGGTATCTAGGATGCGATTAAGGAGAAGGAAGAGTTATAGACTTCAAACACGTTTCATTTTTTTATTCGGAAACCACCTGAAGACTCTAGTTCTATTTTCAGAATCCAAGTGAACACCCACAGAGACAGATTTCTGATACCAAGTTGTAATTTTTATAAAAGCATTAGGTTGAAATCTACGAAAATCTTTTTCATTCAAAAGGATAAAATTTGGGGAGCCCAGCACTAAATGAGGCTGAGCCCCGAGGGTAGGATCAGGCCTATCAAATGTATAAAAATGTACAGCATAGTTGCACATGATAGCTCACGCCTGTAGTTCCAGCAACTCGGAAGGCTGAGGAAGAAGGATTGCCTGAACCCAGCAGGTCAAGGCTGTGGAGGTGGCCATGAGCGTGCCACTGCACTCCAGCCTGGGTGACAGAGTGAGACTCTGACTCAAAAAAAAAAAATACAAGAGGTATAGCTAAAAACCTATTGAGGAACTAGGATTAAATACTAAAAATATAATGTTTACCAAAAATAAAGATAGAAAAGAGGAATAAAAGAACAACAAAAACAAAACAGTTGAGACAGATAAAAAAACAAACAGCAAAATAGTAGAACTGAATTCAAAATATCAATAAGTACATCAAATGTAAATGAACTAAACACGTCAATTAAAAGGCTGGGATTGCAGACTGAATAAAAAAGAAAGACTCAACTATGTGCTGCCTAAAAGAGACCCATTTTAAATAGAAAGGTGTAGGTTGAAAGTAAAAGGATGGGGAAAGATATCCTAGGTAGACACTAAGTATAAAAAAGTAGGAGAGACTATTAATGTCAGATAAATAGACTTAAACATCAGAAAGCATTACCAGAGATAAAGAAGAATATTTTATGATGATGAAAGTGTTAATTAACCAGAAAGATTGATCAACCCTAAATATAAGAGCAGAACTTCAAAATACATTAAGAACCAGTGCAGTGGCTCACCCCTAAAATCCCAGCATTTTGGGAAGCTGAGGTGAGAGGACTGCCTGAGCTCACGGGTTCAAGACAAGCTTGGGCAAATTGGCAAGACCTCGCCTCTACAATAAATCAAAAAATCAGGTGGGTGTGGTGGCACATACCTGTGGTTCCAGCTACTTGGAAGGCTGAGGCAGAAGGATCGCCTGAGCCCAGCAGGTCGAGGCTGCGGTGGCAGTGAGCGTGGCACTGCACACCAGCCTGGGCAACAGAGTGAGACTCCCAACTCAAAAAAAAAAAAAAAAAAAAAAAAAGTACAGCAGCTCAAATGGGAAAACAGCCCTCACCAGGGCACTGATTCTGTCTTCACCTGCTGAGGGGCTCTAAGAAGTGAAGAGGAAAAGGGGAAAAAAGAAAAGCAGAACTGGCCTTTAGACATAGCTGCAAATCACCTTGTTCTAGCCCTGAATCAAAAGAAGATCTGATGAAAAAGCATGGAAAACCACAAATGTGAATTTATAAACAGCAACACCACAGTTTCCTTTTCCTTTCACTGTAATGACTGACCTCTGCATAAGGTTTGATCAAGGGATGATTTGGTTCACACAGTTAGTCAGCCTAGGCAACCATCCTACCATTTTGTTGGTTCCACCTGAATTAGACGCTTTCTAATAACAAGTATGGAAGTGACATATAATCACTTCCCTCTCAAGAGAAACCCTTTGGTGGATTTGTGGCAGCTGTGACAAAGACTGTATCTACCAACTTTTTCAGTCTGAACCCATTTCTCAAAGGTCATCCTCCTGAGTGGAAATGCTCTGCCCTCCCATGATACCACACAGGATGAGCAACAGAGAGTCCAAGGGAAGCACATATTTTGTTTTGTTTTGTTTGATTATGTAATGGTGTATGTGTAGTATCACATCTTTTCACAACGATGCTGAAAAAGCATAAAGAGAAAAGTCAAAAGTAAAACAACAGTAAAAAGCTTCTGCAAATGATCACTGTTAACATTCAGCAAACACACTTTAGGACACTTCTCTACACATCTATTAATAATATATTATTATATTTTCATGGTATAGTATTACATAATATTTTATACATATTCTGTTTGAACATTCAATTTTACTGAACGACTTTAAAAGCAGTTTGTCTTCCATGTTAAGAGACGTACAAAATTTTGGCCAGGCTCAGTGGCTCAGCCTATAATCCCAGCACTTTGGGAGGCTGAGGTGAGTGGAAATTGCCTGAGTGCACGGGTTCGAGACCAGGCCAGGCAACTTGGCAAGACCTTGTCTCTATAATAATAAAAAATTAGCTGGGCATGGTAGCATGCACCTGTAGTTCCAGCTACTTGGAAGACTGAGATGGAAGGATGCTGGAGTGGCCATGAATGTGCCACAGAACTCCTGGGCGACAGTGAGTCTCCAACTCAAAAAAAAAAAGACATACAAAATTTTGACATATTTGCAAAACTGTTCTCTACAAAAGTAGCAATTGATATTCCTAATGATGCCTATATCCCTATACCTTCACTAATACTTTAATGTTAAAATCTTTGTTAGTCTGATATATTAAAAATGGAATCTCACTTTTACTTATTTTTCTTCAGGTTGAAGATCTTTTCCTTTGTTGAAAAGGTTGAAGATCTTTTCCTTTGTTTATTTCTGTATCCTCTTTTATGAAGTCTCCAGTGAGGGTTGTTTTTCACCTGAATTATTTTTAAGAGTACTCTGTGAATTAAAAACCCTAAAAATTTGTGTACTATATTGTGTCAAATTTTCTTTTCAGTTTGCCTTTGGCATTTCAACCATGTTTAAAAGTGTTTATGGCCATAAAAATGGGTTGACATTGAATTTATTAATTTAGCTAAGAAGAATATAACTCTTTAAAATATTTAGTTGTTTCATTGAAGACAAAAAAATGTCTTCACATTTCCTGCAGTCTTCTTTAATGTCCCTCAATAGAGATCTAAAGTTTTCTCCATATAGGTCCTGTACATTTCTTGTTATCTGTCTATCCCTAGGTATTTTATCTTTTTAGTTGCTCTTATAAACAAAAATTTTATCATGGACTGTAATACTATTATATATAAATACAGTAATTTATTTTTGTATAATATTATACTTATTTTCCTTTAAGAAACTTAAGTTTTAAAAATTAAAGTTGGGCAATCTCTTTCAGGTCCCCTCCTGCTGTGGGAGCTTTTCTGTCTTTTTAATAAATCTTACTTTCTGAAAAAAAAATCAATTAAAGTTAATACTGTAGTGTCATATTTTTATGTTCTTTCTTCATGTATCAAAAAACAAGCACACATATAGACTCACACGCTTTTTCTATTGGAGGGCAATTAGTTGAGACTGATGAGGGTTAAGCTGACTTTCCTTTTCATCTCTGTCAATTCAGTCCCCTCTAACCTTGCCACTCCCCCAAACATTACTCTCCCTCCTCCCAAATATGGAGTGCTAGACTGGGTAGACTAACAGGTGCTGGAAGTGTCAGCAAAGTAAGACACCAAGAAAAGATATATTTTTGGTAAGGATTTGACATCTATAACATTTCCTAAAAAAATAAAAAATAAAATATTTCCCATAGCTGGGTAGGGTGGTTCCTACTAAAGCCCAGGAGTTTGAGGTCAGCCTGGGTAACACAGAGAGACCTCATCCGTATAAATTAAAAAATAAAATAAAATAAAATATTTCCCCCCAAAAGCAATGATCTAATAATCAGAGGGCAGAAATTAAAACTTTTTAAGACTTGGCTTGGTGTGGGGGCTTATGTCTGTAATCCCAGCACTCTGGGAGGCCAAGGAGAGAGGACTGCTTGAGCCTGGGAGTTCGAGACCAGCCTGGGCAACATACTGAGACCTTGCCTCTACAAAACATCAAAAAATTAGCCGGGTGTGGTGTCTCATGCAGTCCCAGCAACTCAAGAGGCTAAGGAGATCAGCAACTGAGGAGTCCCAGCAACCCAAGAGGGTGAGCCCTGGAGATCGAGGCTGCGGTGAGCTGTGAGTGTGCCACTGAACTCCCAGCCTGCAACAGAGTGAGACTCTGACTCAAAAAACAAAACAAAACAAAACAAAAGAAAAAAACAACTTTTTAAGACTTATATTCTCATTCTACAATTATTTATTCTAATTTTATAGCTGACACTTATTTTGTTTTGAATTATGTGTTCAGGCTGGGTTGGGCAACCATAGTCTTTTTAGTGCTGGGGGTTGGTCTTGTCTCTAACAAAAAATATAGATCCACATGATCCTCTTTAATGGTTTCAAAATGTCTCCTTATATATATGAGTCACAGCACTTTATTTAACCAATGATGAGCATTTAAGCAGGTTCTTTATTCTGTTGTTTTATTTTCTGCCTTGCACAGTATGCTTTTTGGGAGTCTTGTCCTGATTCAGTCATTATAAAAATGTAACATCAGTGGCTATTGGGCACAGGAGGGCCTGAAAGTACTGAGCAAACAGCACAATTATTACAAAATTTCCACTAGTCTTATTTCAGTGAAAGAGACCAAGAACTTTAAACAAAAATAACTTTAAAACTAGTCTGCCAGTTGGCTGAACAAGGACTTTGTATAGCTCTAGTTCATAGAATTCTCTTGGATTCAGTTGGATTTCCTCCTAGGAACAGCAGTACATCTTAAAGTTGTAGGAGAGGGCGTGGGAACCTTCTCATTATTGCTCCCTTCAGGCAAATGCTCTCTTGATGCATTTTCCTTCAGGAGTCTCAGAGTATTATTTCCAACACCACCTACAAGTTTGGGGGGGGTGACTAACTTTTTCCACTAAAAATACCTGATCCACTGGTAATAGCGCAGAGGAGTTAATATACCCTCTTCTCTACTTTGACCTATATTTGAAAATTTCAATAATGCAGTTTTAAAAGGATTTGCTCCAACACCTCCAAAAATAATAATCTTTCCCAAATAAGAAGTGTAGAGAATGAAAGAGTTATTTTAAGTCCTGGGTTCATATGTGAAAAAACAAAGCATTTTAAAGGGGCATGACCTGGAGTTGCTCCTGGGCTATAAGTCAGGAACAGCCTCAGGACTAGTGCTTCTTGATGGTGGAAACCATGTAACTGTTCACTCATTTTAAATTGCAGTTCACAGCCACAGTGCTTCTTGGGAACCCAGAGTTGTAGTGCTATTACACCATACAAGCCAAACTCCTGAAGTACATTAGAGCACAAAAGAGAGCACAGTTCTAGATGCTTAACTATTTCTGAGCAAAGTTTGATAATAAGATGCTAGCTGGGGTCTAAAAATGTTTCAGGCTTGGCCATTGTGATAATGTACAAAGAGTCAGGAGGTCTTCAGATAAATTAAACACTAAAAGTGTGAGAGAAACACTGCAGAATGAAGAAAGTTCCATTTCTACTTTTGTGTCACAATACTTTAGGAGACAAGTAGATTTTTACAGAATGGGATTCTCAGGTAGATAGCTCAGGGATAATATAAAACAGAAAGGCTATAAATCCTTTAAAGGAGGTAGCCGTGGACTAAAATCAACAGAATTTATATGTATAACTGATGTTTCATCATTACTAAATCCATCCTACTCTCTACTCTACTGCCATGACTAGATGTTGCTGATTTTAATGAGTAATCTGAAACACTGGAAACATTTGAGTTTGGTGATGGCTAACTTCAGACCTCATCAATATTATGTAATCCTAGTCTTTTTGCCTCTAGCCAACCAGCCTGACTGTACAAACTGCAAACTGACATTGAGAATTTATGAGCTCTGCTACATTAGCAATGCACATTTCCTTTGGAATTATTCTAGTCAGTAGCCTGAAGCAGATTATAATTATCATTCCTTTTGCCACAAAAGCCTGAAGATCTACCAGTAGTTCAGGGCTACATTAATGTTTCAGTGTCTTAGATGGGTTGATAAATAAATACCCATATGTGACCAATAAAAAACAGATGAACTTATGTATTGCTACAATTTTAAAAAGATCTTAGCTAATTAAAATTTGGTCTTGCTCACAGTATGCCCATAGGAAAATAATTCTCTATATTATTAGAGATGTGTTTTACTTTATCATCAAAACAGTGATGGTGTTGTTCAATTTGCTTGGAGCAGGGTATTCAGGTAGTCAATGATCTATACTATAGATAAAGTTAGCTCTACACTAAGATAAATATGTGGTCATAGCTGGAACACATCTTCCTACATAAACAATGTGGCTAAGTTCTCAGCTAGCCCATTTGCACATAAGATAACCAAAATACTACACATTTGCAGTGAAAACAAAAAAGTAGAAAACAGTTTAGCTGTAAGCATATATTTTAGCTACATGACAGGTTTCTTGAGCTAGCCTGGGAATGTTGCTGCCATTTACAGCATGGTTTCTAAAGGAAAACATGTTCCATATTGCTGGACAAGTAGGGAAGGCAAAAAGTTCATTCCTCTGTTTCCTACTTCCCATTCTTGGTCATTTCCTCTCAGACACCAAGCGGAAAAAGCATAAATGCTGAGTGACTCTTAAAAACTAGAGCAGAAAGGAGAGGGCCACATCCTGTCCCTTCCCATCATACCTGAATCAGCCTCTTTCTTCGCTAGGAATCTCAGGCCACTTCATCTTCTTCCCACTTCTACAGTAAGTAAAAGGAAGCAAGTTTCTGTCCTGAAGCTCAAGCAACTTTCCTTATCTAACTCTTAGCACCAGAAAGAACTTTTCAAGTCCCAATACTACCACTCTGAGACACAACATGGTGGTTCTGGAGGACTAATATCACTAACCAGAGTTCACCAACTTGGGCAGGAGGTCTAAATATCATTTATTCGTAACTCAGAGGGAATCAGTGGAGCTGGACTGTTTAGCTTCAGCTCTGGTTCTATGATTTATAGCTGTCAACCTTCAGCAAGTTACTTAACCATTTCATGTCTCAGTTTCTTCATCCGTTAAAAAATGAAAAAATAGGCCGGGCTCGGTGGCTCAGCCTGTAATCCCGTGCTTTGGGAGGCCGAGGCAAGTGGACTGCCTGAACCCGCGGGTTCGAGACCTGCCTGGGCAACTTGACGAGACCTCATCTCTACA
>CAUYQG010057614.1:0-13625 GCA_963574415.1 Tarsius wallacei
GATGAGGTCTCGCTTGCCCAGGCAGGTCTCGAACCTGCAGGCTCAGGCAATCCACTCACCTCAGCCTCCCAAGGCGCGGGATTACAGGCTGAGCCACCAAGCCCTGCTTTGAGTCAGCTTTCAAAACCGGGGAGCCAAGGCCTCCCTCCAGCATCCAGGTCCCTACTCCCAGGAGAGTCTGGGCCCTTCACAGCCCCTCCCTGTGGGCCCCAGGAGCTAACCTGACTTCTTTCCACCAGGAGGAGACTTTTCTTTGCACCAGAACACCTGAAGAAGAGCTTAAAACCTAAAGAAATGCGAACCAGCACCTGCAAGATGATACATGCCCAGTGACAGAGACAGGATGGTAGGTACGTGTGTAGACACATGTCCCACCCCTGCGGAGCCAAGGGAAGCACTTAGGAAAGGTCTGAGGTCTAATGTCATACCCAGGAGCCAGAAAGCTGAATTTTTCTATCCCTGCCTCTGGGTTGAGGGTGGGGGGGTGGGAAGGGGACACAGGTTATGGAGTGTCAGTCAACTTTCGACATCTGAGAAGGGACATGCAAGGCTTTGCTCCTGCCAACTCCCCCACATAATTATTTTATTTTCAGCAAACCCTGAAAGGACGACTTAAAATTTTTTTTGGTTTTTGCAGTATAATAGTGGTCTAGAATAAAGATAAATAAGTGTAGCTGGGTGGAGTGGCTCACGCCTGTAATCCTAGTACTTTGAGAGTTGGAAGATAAAGGATTGCTGAGTCCAGGGGTTCGAGACCAGCCTGGGCAACTTGTCTCTACAATAAATCAAGAAAAATTAGCCGGGTGTGGTGGTCTACACCTGTAGTTCCAGTTACTTGGAAGGCTGAGGTGGAAGGACCACCTGAGCCCAGCAGGTCGAGGCTGCGGTGGCTGTGAGCATGCTACTGCATTCCAGCCTAGGCGACAAAGCGACTCCAACTCAAAAAAAAAAAAAAAAAGATAAATAAGTGTGGAGGAAGGAAGCCACCTACAGAGGTGAGAAACCACCTTAAAAATGGTTTCTTCCTCCAAAAGCACTTCCTTTTTTGCCACCTCCCCCCACACCCTTGAGAGCCTCATTTATTTCAAGCATGGACCTTAAAACCTTCTCTCGAGCAGTATTGCCCAGAACAGACATAATACAAGTCACATATGTAATTTTATTTGTTAGTATTAATATTATTTTTTAAGAGGAGGTCATATTCTGTTCTCCAGGCTAGAGTGCAGTGGCACCATCATGGCTCACTGCAGCCTCAACCCCCTGGGCTGAGGTGATCCTTCCACCTCAGCCTCCCGAGTAGCTGGGACTACTGGCAGGCACCACCATGGCCGAATAATTGTTTTATTTTTTTTTTGTAGAAACAAGGTCTCACTATATTGCCCAGGTTGGTCTTGAACTCCTGGGTTCAAGCGACTCTCCTGCCTCGGCCTCTCAAGGTGCTGGGATTACAGGTGTTAGCCATCGCATCCAGTCCACATATGTAATTTTTTTTTAAAAGCAGGATTTATTAAAAGGACTGAAAAGCTCCAAGAGTGGGAGGGGACCCGAGAGGGTTGCCCCACATATGCAATTTTAAATTGTATAGTTATCCACCTGGGTACTCAACTGGCCAGCTCAGTTGTGGGAGGAGATGTACAGGCCAGGCTGGGGTGACCATTTGGTAGCTGTGAGCACTTTGAGTGTACCTGCATGTGGGGCTAGTATGTCCAGGAAGGAGAGCACGTGCTGACACACGTGAGTACCTGTGTCAGCCTCTCTAGACTTCTGAGGCTGAGGGATTACAGCACGGGGTTAACTGCAAGGCACTGACTCTGAGGTAGCAGAGAGAGGTGGGAGGGAATTCACAGAGCCGCACAGAGTGAGAGAGTGGCTGTGCGTCAAGAAAGACATGCAGAGAGGGACTGACCAGCAGGACATTGGTGGGAGAGAGCGGCTACCAGAGTGTAGGTGGACGTAATAACCAGAAAACGTGTCCTAGGCTGAGGGATGCAGAGTTGGGGAGGGGATTGTGGGGACCATCGAAGAGCCGATGGGGTGACAGCAGTGATTTTTAAACCTCTGCTGTTAGCAAATAGGCTCATGACATTTGGCTGCTCCCTCCCTTCTGAAAGAGAAGGGGAGCAGGACTGTTGCTCGAGATAGTCACTGTTTCTGCCGATCTGAAGAGCAGTCCTTTGATTTCCACTGTCATCAGATGACAGCTTCACCAGGGCTCATGAGGAAATAGATAACTCATTAAAATCAAATAATAAGATGGTCTCAGAGCTAAGGCGCAACAGTGGGACCGTTCATGTGCAATTACAGAGAAAGGGATGATGAAAAGCAGTAAAAAAGAAATCAATGCCTGATCCCCCGAGCCCACTGAGGACATTTTCTAGATGCCTGATTGGCCCTGGGTATCTTAGGAGGCATGAGACTGGGTCTGTTCTCTGGGACTTGCATTTTAAGGTAAACAGGGGCAAAAAATATCTGAGCAGAAAAAACTCCGAAAGAGACAAGACTTCAAGAGTGGTAGTTCTGGTTACTCTTGTCTGCTAATCCCAGGATTACCACTGACAAGAAAATACATTGGCCAAGGAGAGAAGGACAAGGCACAAACAATTCCATGCAAATGACAGACACTGAACCCTGCCTTGCTGGAAAGTTTCTGCTTGTAGATTCTCTGGAATCATATCTTTATGCTTTCTCTGTGGGTTCTCAAGAGAGTCTAAAATGTGTCGGGCTCCTTTGCTCAAGATGCTGAGCTAGGCAGGCTTTTGGCAGGAGCAGGAGCCCGCCCGGTGGACTGAATTGCATTCGCCTTTCCCCAAGGAACTGGAGGCCTGCTTTATGGAGGAAGTCATGAAGGGTCAGGTGCTGTGGCTTTCTTCAGGGTCCAGACACAAAGTGAGTGGCCCTGTCCCAGGGACGATCCCAGCCCTGGTCAGTGGACTTGGCTGGCCTGGAGGGTGGTGGGAAAAACACATCATGAGGCATCCACTTACTTTTCATGTGGGTGGTAACAGACAGAAACAAATTTTCCACGGACTTATTAAATCCTTTAAACTGACCAAGTTCCTGTAACTAAAACAGAGACAGAAGGAGAGAGATGAGAGTTATGTTTGATGATGCGTGTTTGCCCCAGCAGTCTCCAGGATACCGGCCCCAAAACACTGGCAGATGGGTGTGGGGGTGTGAGTTCTTATGGGTGTGAGTGCTCAGGGTGCATGCGGGTGTGGGTGTGTGCATGCGAGTCTGGAGGTGGGGAGACCACGGTCCTCCCAATAAGCAGGCATCCTCTTCCCTCAGCGTCTCTCCTCTGTGTTTTGACATTAATGTCGAAGGAAGGAGCATTATCAGTGAGTTGTTGACAAGATGACACCACCGCTTAGAAATGATGACTGGCATTCCATTGGCTCGGAGATTGTATGCAAGTAAATCACTGCTTGTTTAACCCCTTTCCCTGATGGTCCCACCCACCCTCCATGCAGAAGGGACGCCAACATGGGCAGAATGCACGTGGCACAGGAGATGAGGGGGGTACAAGGCACAAGGTCGTCAGTCTGGAGCCAGGGAGTTCTGACTCCCAAAGCAGAGGAGAGAAGAAAATGAGAGAAAAAAACAACAGAAAGGAGATCGCTTCCGTCTCCACATCTCATCTCATCCATTCTCTCCAGTCCCACCCATCCATCCATCCACCCATCCATTCTCTCAGTTCATCCATCCATTCATCCATTCATCCAAGTATCCATCCACTAAACATCCATTCATCTAACTATACCTCCAACCACCATCTATCCAAGAAATACCGGGGTGCCAAAAAAATGTATACACATTTTAAGCAATGTTATCTATATTACTTTCTGAAGTTGAATTAAATTATGGTAGCAATGTGTAGTATGACATTCACTCAGCCATGTTTCTGCCATTTTATTTGACTGTCCTGCCTGTCACATGGTGACACTTGCATTCATTTGATTAATGCCATCTTTTGAGTGAATGTCATGCTTAAAATGTGTATACATTTCATTTTTTTTGGCACCCCTATATGTCTTGAGCACATAGGTGCTGGAAAAACTTTGGGAAATTTAAAATTTCAAGGAGAAAGTACAGCAGGATTTTGAAGGTCACCCCAGAGTCTCTGAAATTGGAAAAGAATGTATGTATTTTCTGTCTCTCATCAGCATTGTATATTATTCTTGGGTATGAATTATAACCCTGAAAGATACAATCTCAAATGACATAATCCCAAATGTTGAAATCCCTAAAGTCTAAAATTCCCAAAATCACAATTACAGGTTAGTAGCATCATGTTAGAAGGAATGTTATTGCTATTACTTGGAAATTAATTTTTTTTTTTTTTGAGTCTGGGTCTTACTCTGTCACCTAGGCTGGAGGGCAGTGGCACAATCATGGTTAATGGTGGTCTCAACCTTCTGGGCTCAGCAATCCTTTTGCCTCAGTCTCCCAAGTAGCTGGGACTACAGGCACACACCATCATGCTTGGTTAATTTTTTAAATTTTTGTAGAAATGAGGTCTTGCTATGTTGCCCAGGCTGATCTTGAACTATTGAGCTCAAGCAATCCTCTTGCCTCAGCCTCCCAAAGTGCTAGGGATTACAGGTGTGAGCCACTGCACCTGGCCTAACTTTGGTATAAGGAGATGTGTATGGGTGCCAAGTTGACGGGGAGTAGAATTGTGAACTTAATTTTTAGGTGTCAACTTGACTGGATTAAGGAAAACCTAGTAAGCCTGAGCCCAAGGGTTTAAGACCAGCCTGGGCAACTTGGTGAGACCTCGTCTCTACAATAAATCACAAAAATTAGCCCCGGATGTTGTGGCGTGTGTCTGTAGTTCCAACTACTCGAAAGGCTAAGGCGGAAGGATCACCTGAGCCCAGCAGGTCGAGGCTGTGGTGGCTATGAGCATGCCACTGCACTCCAGCCTGGGTGACAGAGTGAGACTCTAACTCAAAAAAAAAAAAAAAAGAGAACCTGTTAAAGCATAATTTTGGGTGTGGCCATGAGGGTGTTTCCAGAGATTAGTGTGTGAGTCTAAGTGTGTTAGGTAGAAAGTATCTGTCTTCTGGACTGGATTTTTAAAAAGTGTAGGACATATACACAATGGACTATTATGCAGTCATAAAGAGGGACAAACGTATGGACTTTGCAGCAACTTGGATGGATTTAGAGTCTATAATACTCAGCGATCTATCACAGAAACAAAGAACAGAGTATCATATGTTCTCACTCATAAGTAGACCCTACCATAATACTATAAGAAAGGGATTGGCAGTAGTGGCATACTGCTGGGGTGGGAGTGGAGAACTGATTTCAAACCAGGCAAAGTGGGGACCAAAGGGAAGCCCAAACTTTACCTGTACGATGTCCACTTATATACCTAATCCTGAACTGTATTCCACATTTTTTTTTTGAGTTGGAGTCTCACTCCCTCACCCAGGCTGGAGTGCAGTGGCATGCACGCTCATGGCCACCCCAGCGTTGACTTTCTAGAAGGGCTTCAGCGATCCGTCCGCCTCAGCCTTCTGAGTAGCCCGGAACTACAGACGCATGCTACCATGCCTGGTCTCGAACCGGCAGGCTCAGGCAATCCACTCGCCTCGGCCTTCCAAAGTGCTGGGATTATAGGCTGAGCCACCGAGTCTAGCCTCCACATCTTTAAAATACAATTTAAATAAATACAGCTTAAAGAAAGAAAGAAAATATCTGCCCTCAGTGTTGGCGGGCACCATTCGATCAGCCAGGGTCAGAGAGGACAAATACAGAAGGTGAACTGGTCTCTGAGGGCTGGAACAGGCTTTCTTCTGCTGCCTTGGACATCAGAATTCCAGATTCACCAGCCTGTGGACTCCAGGACTTGCACCAGCAGCCCCCCAGGACCTGAGGTTTTTCAGTCTTGAACTGAGAGTTACACCATCAACTTTCCTGGTTCTGAGGCCCTTGGATGTGGACTGAGTCATGCCACTGACATCCCAGTGTCTCCAGCTTGTAGACCAGGGCACCAGTCCATGGCCTGTTAGGAACTGGGCTGTACAGCAGGAGCTGAGCGGTGGGCGAGTGAACAAAGATTCACCTGTATTAACAGCCGCTCGCCATTGCTCACATTAGATTCTCATAGGAGTGTGAACCTCATTGTAAACTGCACATGAGAGGGATCTAGGCTGCACACTCCTTATGAGAATCTAATGCCTCATGATCTGAGGTGGAGCTGAGGTGGTGATACTAGCACTGGGGAGTGGCTGCAAATACAGATTAACATTAGCACTGGGGTTTGACTGTACAGAGACCATAATAAATCAATCGCTTGCAGACTTCTATCAAAACCCCATCAGTGAGTAGCAAGTGAGTTGATGTACTTCAATTGTACAGCCGCATCTGTTGGCAAGCTTTAAGTCAGAATCTGACACTTATTTTAGCCTGTGCGTGGGCCACCCATTATTTTATTTACCACTTCCATCTGCATCTCTTTTGCTTTTTATGGTGAGTTGTATAATTATTTCATTATATATTACAATTTAATAATAATAGAAATAAAGCACACAATAAATGTTATGCATTTTTAATCAGTCCAAAACCACCCTTTTCCTCAGTCCATGGAAAAACTGTCTTCCATGAAATTGGTCCCTGATGCCAAAAAGGTTGGGGACCACTGTTGTAGATGGCCTGTCGTGGGACTTCTCAGCTTCCATAATCATGTGAGCCAAATTCCCTAATAAGCCCCCTCTCATGGGTCTATATACACATCCTGTTGGTTCTGCCTCCTTGAACAACCTTGACAAATAGAGATTTGGTCACAGGGAAGCCAAATGGCATTCCTTCTTACCATATTCCTTACAATATAATGGAAGAGATCTGTGAAACTGTTCCTTCACAAAAAGGCTGTGATGAGAGCAGGAGGCTCGTTAATGGGGAAAGTTTTAAATTTTTATTATTGGTACTGCAAAAGCAGAAAATTGCTTAATTGTAATGGCCAAGCAATATGCAAAATTTCAAGTGGACAGCGGTGACTTACAAAGTTTGTTGACCACAAATACAAGTGTAGCCAGTGTTTCGAAGATCACAGAAGTAAAAACGCAGGTGAAAAATACAAGCAATCTCCCCTGCCAGATTACTCAGCTGGGTATGATTTCTGCCCCTTCACACAGAGCACAATTTGCTACGCTAAGCATTTCACCTTCGCAACATTTCTAATACTGGAGGTACACATTGTGTAGAGACTTTTAGAGTTCTAATTTGTCTTATGCATTTTTTGCAAATTTGACTGTACCAAAGTACACTATCACAATGCCGACTTTGTGTGTAAGCAATGTGCACACGTAAAAAATGTTGAGACTTCCTCAGTTAATGGAAATATCTCCTTTTTGTACATCTGCACTTGTCAAAGATAAAATTTCTCAGAATCTCGACTCTTTGGGCAACTGCATATGTGGTAGTGAATAATGGGTTTCGGTCAATCTCATCAAAAGACTTGGGTTTTCATCACAGTATTTCAGATTTTCAGCTGACTAGTTATAGAGCTGGGTGCACATAATTACCAACCATAATGAGATGTGTTTAAACATTTTCCTTTTTTTTTTTCTGAGTCGGGGTCTTGTTATGACTCCCAGACTGGAGTGCAGTGGCACGATCATGGCTCACCTCAGCCTCAACCTTCTGGGCTCAGGTGATCCTTCTGCCTCAGCTTCCCAAGTAGCTGGGACTATAGGCATGCACCACTACACTGACTAATTTTTTATTTTTTGTAGAGACAAGGTCTCACTATGTTTCCAGACTGGTCTCCAACTTCCAGGCTCAAGCAATCATCTTACTTCAGTCTCCCAAAGTGCTGGGATTACTGATGTGAGCCACTGCGTGTGGCCTAAACATTTCCCTTTTTGACCTATTTCTTTACAAATACAGTTCATCTGCTCATAATTTATATCCATGTGACTGTCTTTAGTATACTTGGGTGTTTATGCTTGCAAAAATATATTATTATTGCTTATTTTATTACGTGAAATGGCCTATCAAGTGTCTAGTCATGTTTCTATACATTTCTCAACTCCTCTTTTAAAAAGGCAAATAAATGTCTTGTAAAGGAGGCTTTGCTATTTTTTTCAGAATTATATTTCTGGGATTTTGATCTTTCAGGATTTTGACATTCAGGATTATGGTGCTCGGGACTGTGACTTTTGGGATTATGATGGGCTCCCATATTCTCCCACATATAGATATAATTACTCCCTTTAATTTATAGAATAATAAGGAAGTTAATCAGGGCCATATGCTTCCATGGCACTTTTCAGTTTCCAAGTACCAGCACAGACGTTATTTTGTTAATTTATCCCAACACCCATGGGAGGCAAGCCAGATGGATACAGACGGTCCACGACTTAGGATAGTTTGACTCACAACTTTTGGCTTGACAATGGTGTGAAAGCAATACATATTCAGCAGAAACCATATTTCATATTTTGATTTTTTTTTTTTTGAGGCAGGATCTCACTTTGTTACCCAGACTAGAGTGCAGGGGTACAATTCCAGTTCACTGCAGCCTCTACCTGCTGGACTCAAGTGATCTTCCTGTCTCAGCCTCCTGAGTAGCTGGGTCTATAGGCGTGCACCACCACACCCAGCTGATTTTTGTAGTTTTTGTAGAAATGAGATCTCACTATGTTGCCCAGGCTGGTCTTGAACTCCTGGGCTCAAGCAATCCTCCCACCTCGGGCTCCCAAAGTGTTGGGATTACTGGTATGAGCCACCGTGCCTGATCAATTTTGGTTATTTTTATTATTATCATTATAAAATAGGGTTTGCATTAAACGGTTCTCCCCAGTGGTAGGCTAAAGTGTTTTGAGCACATTTAAGGCACGCCAGGCAAAGCAGTAAGTTACATGTGTTAGATGCATTTTCAAATTATGATAGTTGCAACCTAGGATGAGTTTACCAGGGTGTAATCCCATCATAAGTCGAGGAACATCTGTATAATTTCCACCTCTCAGGTGGGAAATCTAGGTAACTCCCCCAAGATTGCACAGCTAATTTCTTTGGACAGAAATGGTGTTGGTTCACTTTATCTTAGAGCCTACAAACTCTCAAAAGATACACACATGTCCCCAAGCACCCTCACTCTCACACACCTGTAACCAAATATATCCCCTGGACCCCCGGGGCCCCACACACGCCCACACTCAAAGACACAGTGCAGAGGTCAGGAAGGGTTCAATGCCATGCCAGGAGCAAAGAGATGAGGCCTTGGATGCAGGCAGGAGGGGTCAGCTGACATCACAGATGGCGCCAAGGCCACGGGTGAGGACAGAAGCCCTGCCCAGCCTCACGTGGGGCCCTCCCTCTCTGCCCCACTTTGTGACACACTCAGGTCAAAGTCAAATCCCTTTGCTATGAGGTTCTCTGCTCAACCTCGCAAGATCCCTTCTCCCTGTCCCCTTCCCCCTTCTAGGGAAGCGCCGGGAACAAATACATTACCCTTCCAGGGCTCCGGCTGCACTGGCTCTCACTGAGAGGAGGGGGCGTAGGAGGAACCACCGAAATGTTGCTGCCAAGGAAAAACACAGGAAGAAGAAACAAGTTATGACCCATGCAAGTTATAGTCTTAACAAATACACGAGATGTGCCATTCGTCTGTAGTTCAAGTTCTCAGCTTTTTAAAAATTATTGTTTTGTAAGTGCCTTACTTTTTAGAAAAAGGCCTGCTCGAACCTGCTTCTCTGCAAGGGGCACTATCTCCTGTTATCTGGAAGTGGCGAATGAGGCCACACTGCCGGGTCTGGGCGCTCCAAACCCCCTGCGTTCTGAGACAGCTGGGGCGACGGGGCCCCGGCCTTGCTGCCAGTTACTCAAGAACCCCAGGTTCCACACCTGAGCCCCCACCTGGACTCCTCTGTCTCTCAGCACAAACTGCACTTGCAGAAGTGCCAAAAATGTGAGGATGTGAAAATTGGACACGAGAGGAACTGGAAGTCTGTGCTAACACAAGTGGAGGAAAAATGAAAAAGCCCTGAGACTGGAAAATCACATCTTGGGCCAAAAAAAAAAAAAAAAAAAAAAACAGCCGGGGGAAGCCTTCAGTAATACTTTAATAAATTCAGTGTAATCAGGTGTGTGAATTATGGCCCACTTCAAGACTGCCAAGTTTTTAGAATTTTGTGCAAAGAACTTGACATCTCTCCGGCCGTTATTCAATTCCGCCAATGTTAATTTCACCCATATCTCTAAGGTGCCAGGCATTGGGTAAGGTGTTAGTGATAGGAACTGTTAATCAAAGCAAATGCTTGCTTGAGAATTGCATTTAATGTGCAAATTAAAGATAATACTTAGTTTCCTTAGAATGTTTCAGGAGAAATTAAAAAACAAAACAGAATAGTTAGTGAGAAGAGACTTTGCTAGCTAAAAGGCTTTTCATAAGAATCTGGAAACATCTCTGTTTGAATCTGCTCAAGAAACTTTATCTTTAGAAATAAAAAAAAGAGTTATGTTCCAAAGCAGTGACATCTGAAAGTCAGGAGATCTGTAAGTTCCTTCAGCGTGTCCTCTGGGCTCCTGCCCTGAAGGCCCAGGACGGCCTGTCCTCTGTAGCACCTACCTCAGTTTCTGATAAGATTGCAAGAGCTTTGCTCCAGTAGTCTCATGTTTGCCTGGAGGAGATATCCATAGAGGTCATTGATTAGCAAGATGATAACTGAGAAGACGCAAATACAGGAAGTCATAAATTAAAATACGGTTTTTTTCTAACATCACTTCTTGTGATTAAAAAGAGACCATTTTGGAGTGACAGAAATGCCCTAAAATTAGATGGTGGTGTTGGTTGCACAACTCTGTACATTTACTAAACATCATTGAATTGTACACCTAAGAAAGATGAATGTTGTGCTACAGAAATTATACTCCACTGAAGCTGCTGTTTAAAAACACACACACAAAATAAGAGACCATCGTTGTTGCTGGGAATGACGAGTTTTATTAAAAGTTGATGTCGGATTAGGTTTTCTAAATCTGGATAATTTGAAAAACAGTTCAAACTTTCAAGCTCCCATTTGTCCTTTGGAAACATTTCATAACTGAATGAATATATTCCTCTAAACCTGCCTTGTGATGAAGATTAAATTAATCTTTTAAAAACTGTAATCTACTTATTTCTGGTTATGGAGGCTAATAATTTCCTAAATAAGACTGCGTCTGATATAGTGCTCTTTTTGTTTCAAGGAAGGAGGCTTTTATGATGTACTAAGACCCTAAAAATAAAACTCCGCATGTCCCCAGTTCTGTGATCACAATGCTTCCTGGTCAAACGCTAAGGAAGTGGTCAGGCACGCCCGGCCCCGCAGTTTTCAGCCTTCAGGAAGGTTCCCAAGGACTCTACTTGACCCAAACACACAGCCCAAACCACCAGACCCGCTGCCCTAGATCAGCCAAGCTCCCGTCTCATGTGTCTCAAAGGTTTTAATCCATTCTGAAGAAACATTTACATATTAGCATCATTCGTAAGACACACTACAGGGCTAGGTGTGGTGGCTTACGCCTGTGATCCCAGCACTCTGGGAGGATGAAGTAGGGGGAACTGCTCAAGCTCACGAGTTTGAGACCAGCTTGGGCAACATAGCAAGACCATGTCTCTACAACAAAATGGAAAAATTAGCCAGATATGCTGGTATATACCTATAATGCCAGCTACTCAGGAGGCTGAGCCAGGAAGATCACCTGAGCCCAGGTTGAGGCTGCAGGAAGTCATTTGTGTGTCACCAAGATTATTCTGTTGATTTTTTTTTAGCCATTGAAAAATGTAAAGACCAACCTGGACAACAGAGCAAGACCCCATCTCTACAAAATATTTTAAAAATTATCTGGGCGTGGTGGCTCACACCTATAGTCCCAGCTACTCTGAAGGATGAAGTGGGAGGATGGCTTGAGCCCAGGAGTTCCAGGCCTCAGTGAGCTATGACTGCACCACTGCACTCCAGCCTGGGTGACAGACTGAGACCCTGTCTCAAAAAAAAAGAGACATACCACAAGACAAGATTAGTAAGAACATCAGACGGACAGGACTTTGGGAGAGTAAACAGCAGCTGATGTTAAGCTCTAGATATTAAACCCCAAACCTTAAAACAAGGAAGCAACCCAGAGTCCTTAAGACCCCTGTCCTTAACCCAGCTGGCCCTAGGGAATGCAGGAACCCTTGAAATCATATCCGAAGTTTTTAGTCCACCGGCCTATGTCCATTTTCTGGGGTTCATATGGTCATCACCAGATTCTAAAAGGGGCCTGTGAGCCCTCCCCTTCTCCCACTAAGAAATACTTCTCTAAGGCAGAACCAGAAGGAACAAAAAGGCCTTGCACAAAGGCAGAGAGAGGCTCAACTAGGGAAACCAGCTAGTCACCGAGGAAAAGCCGGAGGAAAGCTGGCCCCTGCGGAACACTTCAAGAAAACACCCAGGCCTGGGGTGAGAAGTGGCCTAGCTGCCTCCTGGTCGTTGTAAAAGTAGGAAAGAGAAAAGCCCAACATGTTTATGCAGCCTGTCCTGGGGCGAAACAGAGACCCCCAAGGCCAGTTCTGGGGGGAGGAGGACGCTATTTCGCAGGGCTCGAAATGTAGATATGTAGCCCTCACCCCCATCATCCTGCCCCTGGATGGTTGCACCAGCGTGCCCAGGGGCACAGCCACCAAAGTCACATCCCTCTTCCCAAATCGGCACCATCACTCCGCCGCCCACAGCCCTTCAGTGACTCTGCCGCATAGCCTAGAGCGCAGACCCGCATGGCGTCCGCACCTTGGGGGCCACCCTCCGCCCTGCAGAGCTGGCGCTTTCCACTCCAGCAACACCAAATTGCTTTGACTGCCTCTGCACCCCTATCTCCTCTCCAGTGCTACACCACCCGCCTCCCGCCCCACCTCCAGGCGTTTCCACCTCGGCCCGCATCTCAGATTCCGGGTTGAGAAACCTCAGTTTCAGCCCCTGGGCGCCTCGGTCCCGTTCTCCGGCGCGCGGCTCTCTGCTGCCCCCTGCCGGCTGTGGCACCGCAGCGCCCAGGCGGGCCCTGTGTCAGGGTCGGCAAATTCTCTCGGTCAAGGCCAAAGAGGAAACATTTTGGGCTCTGCTGGCCTCGGGGTCTCTGTCTCGCCACTAACTCTGCCTTGTGACAGGAGCCACACAGTGTTAAAGAGAAGGCATGTCTTTGTTCCAATAAAACTTCATAAACGATAAATTTAAATTTCATATAGCTTTTATGTGCCACCAAGATTATTCTGTTGACTTTCTCTTTTCTTTTTTTTTTCTTTTGAGTCGGAGACTCACCCTATCATCCAGGCTGGAGTGCAATGGCACGCTCATGGCCATTGCAGCCTCGACCTGCTGGGCTCAGGCGCTCTTTCCACCTCAGCCTTCCAAGTAGCTGGAATCACAGGCAAGCTCCATCACATCCAGCTAATTTTTAAAAATTTATTTATTGTAGAAATGGGGTCTTGCTTTGTTGTCCATGTTGGTTTTTACATTTTTTAATGGTTGAAAAAAATCACTGGGCGGGGGTGGCTCAAGCCTGTAATCCCAGCATTTTGGGAGGCAGAGGCAAGAGTCTGAGTACAGGGGTTCAAGGCCAGCCTGAGCAACTTGGCAAGACCTCATTTCTACAAT
>CAUYQG010057618.1:0-18344 GCA_963574415.1 Tarsius wallacei
CGCCTGTAGTTCCAGCTACTTGGAAGGCTGAGGCGGAAGGATCGCCGGAGCCCAGCAGGTCGAGGCTGCGGTGGCCGGGAGCGGCCACTGCACTCCAGTCTGGGCGAAAGAGTGAGACTCCAACTCAAAAAAAAAAAAAAATTAAAAAAAAAAAAAAAGACAGTCATGCCACCACCACCGAACAATGGAAACACTCAGCTTTTTAGATCACTGCCCTAAACTTTTGACAGTGGATGTAGCAAATGCTTCCTCTAGAAATTGGCCTTGGTTGTTGTGATAGCACCACTCTACCTTCTTTCCTTTGTTGGACTATCAGTACTGGCATAAAAGCCCTGGATGGGACTCTATTGGGTCAAGCAAAAAGATGTGTTTTGATGGCTTAGCGGTGGAAGGGCTGATAAAATGAACATCTGGCCTTTTTACCTTCTGTGGGTGGTGGTGAGATCTGCTTCGCCCCAAGATTTTTATGGTGGGAAGTCTATTTAAATAGAAAATGCATTCAGATGCTAGAAAGTCAAAATATGACAAACATTCACTGCACATTTTTTGATGGTCCAATAACAATATATCTTTTGTTTCTGCCAAAATGAATGCTGCTGTTTTTCATGCTTGTGAAAATACACTTACCTTCTTCAGAAGGAGACAACCCAAAGTCTCATTAGTTATTGCTTCCTGTTCCAAGTCAGGATCTCTGGGTGACAACTGTTCTTTTTCTGGTTCTGCTGTTACTTTATCTCAATAGTTTTAAAAGTATATACTAAATTGTAAATGTAATTATTATTACCTTATGTAAGTTCACAGGGTAAAGAGAAGAGAAAAAAAAAAGGATTTTAGTTATAGATACAATATCCAATACCTGGCATCATAAGAAAGGAAATATGATATTTCTGCAGAGTCATGACACTGGAGATAGTAGTCATTTCTTCTTCTTCCACTATGCATTCCTCTTCCCTTCTTACCTTTAATTAGTACTTCATGTGCTTAGGGTTTGTAAGTGGTGGAGTGGCCCAGATTTTTGTTCTGGAGAAATCTGAGCTCTCAATAGTGTTGTCTCTATGGTATTGCTGGAATATTCCCTTAACTTTATTATTTTTAAAAAAATCTATGAGTTATATACTACATCCAGAATAAAAAATATAATTATAGTTTATAGAACATAAAATTAATATCTGTGTACTCCATTCAATTTAAGAGATAGAACAGAGCAAATATAAGTAAAGTTCCTGTGTCTCTCCTCAGTCCTATTCCTTGCTTCTTCCCAATATGTAAACACTATCTTGAATTTTATATTTATTATCCCTTTAGCTTTCTTTCTAGTTCTATTATGTATCTATGTAGTCCAAAACAATATATAGTTAAGTTTGGAACTTTATCTAAATGGTATCATACTCTCTGCATTCTTTTCAACTTGCTTTTCTGCTTAACATTATGTATTGAAGTCGTTGTCCATGTTATCATTGGGGGCTGTGGTTCATTCATTTTCCTTTCAGCACTATATTCAGTTTTATGACTATAATTCTATTTATTCATTCTTCAATTGATGGACAGTTGAGTTGTTTCTTATATCCCTACTTCTTGCTTTTCTGTATTAGTGACAATACTGTTGTGATTCTAACATATATATACCTGTGAATGGAAGTAATCCATCTGTGTAGGTGAGAACTGGTATCTGCTAAGACCCAATGTCTGTTCATTCCTCAATGAGCTGAGTATTTCATTCCCCATAGAGCACCATTACTACTACTACCTGGCTATTAGCCACTTTGAAAAGTATGACTCAAAGTTGTTACTTGTAGTATTGTTGCAGGATCCTTCTATAAGGGCATCAGGACTCCCCTTCAATTTTGGCGGCTGTCATATTTGGCCATTGACTATGAGGTTGAGATGACTGGTAGTTTAGAATCAAGCCATATTTACACAATCTAGAGTTTTTTGTTATACAAATCAAGTAGTGGGTTGTAAAACTTATTTAATC
This sequence comes from Tarsius wallacei, assembly GCA_963574415.1. NCBI lineage: Eukaryota > Metazoa > Chordata > Mammalia > Primates > Tarsiidae > Tarsius > Tarsius wallacei. The sequence continues at coordinate 1,976 of CAUYQG010057618.1, forward strand.
TTAGAAATCCTATGCTCATGTAGTCATTGTCATAAGATCAGTTCATTGTGGTTACCATATTTGCTCTACTGCTTCCTATGGTTACTATGCCTGCCTTGTATCTGGAGAATACATGCTGCTCTTTTTCTTTTGCTATCCTATCATCCTGATACCTCACTGAAGCCAGAAAGCCCAACTCAAATGCAGCATCTTCCACCAGCATGTCTCGTCTAAGAAAAACTATTAGAGCATTTTTAGAGTTGTTGGAGCACCATTCCTCACCAATGTGTTTCTCAAGGCCTTGTTGGAAGGAGTGTGTATGAGTTACATAGATTCTCACTAGAGTCACACAGATTGGAGATTAAGGGATGGAGTGCTTATGACAAATCTGCTCAAAGATTTCTGTCTCCTTCAGTCTTTGGATTCTTTCCTCTATGTCAGTGTTTTGTTATCCTGCAAATAGACAATAAATATCTTAGGCTTTGCTGACCATATAGTCACTGTTGTAACTTCTCGGTTCTGCTGTTGTAGCATGGAAGCAGTTATTGACAATTGTGAGTAAATGAGTGTGACTGTGTTCTAACTCGTCAACTTCTGCTTGTCATAGTTTGTCAACTTCTGCTCTGAATTACATAGAAGAAAATTTGGTATCTTAACCTTATTTATTAAGGGCCACCACTAAGTCCCAGTTTTAGTTAACTAGCTAAGCAAAAATTTAAAGTTATTCTTAGCTATCCAAGATGGCATATCGTATCTAGAATTTCCAGTAAGTATATCCATGATGATTCAAGAATGATACTTTGTCTACTGTTAGCTCTAACTAAAGTCTTCAGTGAAGACATTATAAGGGATTGTGGAATTATTAGAAAAAAAATTTCACTAAACTTTCTTCAGAACTGCTGTACTCCAGTTAACAACAACTATAAACTAGAAGTCAGTTTTGTTCGCAAGGGCTGTCTTCTCTGCTTTATCCTTTGCTTTGTTCTTCTCCTCTTTTCCCTTCTCATTATCCATTCAGTTTTAAGAGTCATTACCCTCCTTCATTCTCACTGCTTGTTTTCTAAGATACAGTATCTTGCTCTGTTGCCCAGGCTGGAGTGCAGTGGAATGGTCATAGCTCACTGTAACCTCAAACTCCTGAGTTTATGCAATCTTAGCCTCCTGAGTAGCTGGAACTACAGGTGTGCACTGCTATGCCCAGATAATTTTTAAACATTTTGTAGAGACAAGGTCTCACTGTGTTGCCTAGGCTGATCTTGAACTCCTGGTCTCAAGCAATTGTCCTGCCTCAAACTGCAAAATTTGGTGGATAATGGACATGAACCACTCACCTGACCCATTCTCATTGTTTAATTAATCATGCCCATCAGTTATAACTCCTAAGTATTTCTGAAATTCACCCATTTCTTTCCATCTCTACCACCACCACTCATAATCCAAACTACTGTTAAACCTTGCCTGATTTACCATAAAAGTTGTCTACCACTCCATCTCCTTGCACTCATCCTGCTTCTGAATTCTGTTTTCTATTTTATTTTGACCAGAGTGTAGAAACACAGATCTGATCCTATTACCATTGAGTTTTAAACTCTTCTTTGACTTCCCATTACTCTTAGCATAAAGATAAATGCTTTAACTTAGCCTGCAAGTCCTTGCATCAATGTTTTTAAGGCTTCATATCATGACCCTTTAGTATGTTGAAAATCCATTTAGTTCGTTGTGGCAAACATATATAAAAATAAAATAGAAGATATTAGATAGGCAGTGAGAATAATACTGTTTGTGTGATTTGGGTTAAATTTGTGTGTGGGGGGGTGGGTGTGATTCAGGTGACGATGTAAGATGTCTTTTTTACTTTGAATTCTGGTCAATGGATGTCTGAAAGATACTGTCATGGGTGTTCTGGTGTCTTAACACCTTTCAGGATCCACACTTCCAGCACTTTCTTTTGCTCTCTTTTCTCTGACCTTGCCATTCTCCATCAAGAGGTGGAGTCTATTACCCATCCCTGAGTATCTGTACATGGGACCTTGGACTACCTGAGGCATAGAATGCAACGAAAGTGATGCTACATGATCTCTGGCCTTCTTTCTGTCTGTGGTGTGCCCCATGTTCCCTCCTATCTCAGGGACTATGCACAAGACTGTTGTCTGAGTTTGGAACATTTTCCTTCATTCTTCCTTTTGCCTTTTTTTTCATACTTACCCTAGCTCAAGTGTCACTTCATTTAGGGATCTTTTCTGAGATTCCTAACTAAGCCAGTCCCCTGACTATTAGTACCCATTGGACTTTTCTTCTTTGTAGCACTTGTTACAGCTGAATTTAACCTTTGCATAGTTGAATGAAGTCTATCTCTCTTCCTAGACTGTAAATTCCAAGAGTTCAGGTACCATGCCTGTCAATACTCATCTTTGTACTAGCTTTGTTCTAGTTGGTATCAAATACAGTGTCTGGTGCACTATTATGAATAGTAATCATGCTGCTTTGCTGGTATGTGAAAATGACTGTAGTCAGTTTTTACTTTAAATAATACTGTTTCTTTATGTTTTAATTGTTTAGATTTTTGGAAACAAAGTGTTTCTATTATTAAGGCTGCATAATAAATTACCCTAAAACTTAGCATAAAGCAACTTATTTTGCTCATGGATCTTGTGTGTCAGGAATTCCGGAAGGGAACGGCAGAGATAGTTTTTCTCTGCTTCACAGCATCTGTAACCTGAGCTGAAGACTTGAAGGCCACATACTGGAACCACTGGTGGGCAATTACACACACAGGAGTGATGACAAATGTTTGTTGTGAACTGGACACTAGTTCTTCCTGTTCATCTGCCTTTTCCATGTGATTTCTCCTTGTGGGCTAGATTTAACTTCTTCACAGAATGGTAGTGGGCTTACAAGGAATGGAGGGGAAAGAGACAGAGACAGACAGAAAGAAAGACAGGAAGAGAGACAGAGGCAGAGGCAGAGGCAGAGACCAAAATAGAGGAACTCAGACATCATGTAGTGTCACTCTCACTTTATCCTATTCTTCAAGGTTCTCAGGAAGGGGAAATGAACTCCATCTCCTGGAGAGGAGTAGAAAGATTCTAGAAAAGAATGTGAGCCAGGAATACTGCTGTGGCCATTTTGAAAAATACAATCTATCACACATGGAATTTGCTTCAAGTATAACATTTAGATATTTAGTATTGCATACCTTCAGGTAACAGTATATTTGATGATTACTTTGTGAATTAACACACAAGCTCTCTTTCTTTCCATATCTCTTATTTTTTACCTTCCTGACATGAAGAGTTGATTTTTTCACCTAATTTTGTTAGAATTAATTACACTTAAAAAATAATTATGTTCGTGACCCGCCTGGGCAGGCGAAACCTCATCTCTACAATAAGTCAAAAAAATTAGCTGGGCATGGTAGCACGCGCCTGTAATTCCGGCTACTCGGAAGGCTGAGGTGGAAGGATCGCCGGAGCCCAGCAGGTCGAGGCTGCGGTGGCCGGGAGCGGCCACTGCACTCCAGTCTGGGCGATCGAGTGGGACTCCAACTCAAAAAAAAAAAAAAGAAAAAATTATCCCAGCATGGTAATTCTAGTTACTTAGAAGGCTGAGGCAGGAGAATTGCTGAGCCTAAGCTTCAGTGAGCTATGATTGCAGTATTGCACTCCAGTCTGGGCAACACAGAGAGACCCTGTCTTAAAAAAAAAAATTACAAGGCATAGTAATAGGCAAAGACACAAAGTAAAGAGACAGAACAAGCAACAGAACCAGACATGGCAGGGATAATGGAATTATCAGATCAATAATTTAAAACAACTGTGATTCATATGCTAAGAACTCTAATGGATAAAGTAGACAGTATGCAAGAACAGATGGGCAATGTAAACTGAAAGGTGGAAATCCTAGGAAAGAATCAAAAAGAAGTACTAGATAGCAAAAGTGGTGTAACAAAAATGAAGAATGCCTTTGATGGGCTTATTAATAGACTACACATGATTGAGACAAGAATTTCAGAGTTTGAAGATATCTCAGTAGAAATCTCCACAAATATTAACTGGATATGGTGGAGCATGATTGTAATCCTAGCTACTCAGGGGGCTGAGACAGGAGAATTGCTTGAGCCCAGAATGTTGAGGCTGCAGTAAGCTGTGATTGCACCGCTACCCACCAGCCTCGGTGACATAGCAAGACCCTGTCAAAAAAAAAAAGGACTTTTTCAGACAAACATTGAAAGACTTTGTTACCAGTAAACCTGCCTTGCAAAAAATATTAAAAGAAGTTATTTAGAGAGAAGGAAAATAGCATAGGTTAGATACTTGGACCTATATAAAGAAAGGATGAGCATCCAAGAAGGCGTAAGTGAAGGTAAAATGAAAACTTTTCTTTTTCTTAACTGATCTAACAGATAACTGTTAAAAATAATAGCAATAATGTATCCAACTATACATGCACATGTATTTATATTTATGTAGGTTTACATAAAGTAAAATGAATAACAACAATGATACAAGGAATGAGAAGGAAAAATTAGTGTTATTTTGCTACTATAAGGTACTCATACTATTGGTTAAACGGTGTTGTGTTATTTGAAAGTGGATTTGGATTAGTTTTTTTTTTTTTTTTGAGTTGGAGTCTCACTCCGTCACTCAAGCTGGAGTGCAGTGGCACGCTCCAGGCCACTGCAGTCTCGACCTGCAGGGCTCCGCATTCCTTCTGGCTCAGCCTTCCAAGTAGCTGGAACTACAGGAGCGCACTACCATGCCCAGCTAATTTTTTGATTTTTTGTAGAGACGAGGGCTCACCATGTTGCCCAGGTTGATCTTGAACCCACGGGCTCAGGCAATCCTCTCGCCTTGGCCTCCCGAAGTGCTGGGATTATAGGCTTGAGCCACTAGACCCGGCCAGGATTTGGATTAGTTGTAAATGTATATTGCAAAGTCTAGAGCAACCACTAAAAAATATAAAAAATAAAGAAGTGTAACTAATATGCTAGGAAAAGAGAAAAAAAGGAATCACACGAAATGCTCACTTAAAACCACAAAATCTAGAAAAAGATGTAAGACAAAAATCAGAACAAATCACAAAGGCTACAAGTAAAAAATAGCAATAGATATGGTAGATATTAATTTAACAATATTAATAATCTCTATGAACATCAATGGTCTAAATGTACACATTAAAAGACAGAAGTTGTCAGAGTGGATCCAAAAAAACAAGATACAACTATATGTTGTCTACAAGAAACCCAATTTATATATATAAAGACATAAATTACAAGTAAGTGGATAAGCTGGGTGTGGTGGCTCATGCCTGTAATCCTAGCTACTTGGGAGGATCTCCTGAGCCCAACAGTTTGAGTCCAACCTGGACAACAGAGCAAGACCTCATCTCTAAAAAAATTAAAAAATTTAAAAAATTGAAAATAGAAATGTAAATGAATGGAGAAAATATACTATGCTAACACGAATCAAAAGTAACCACAGCTGGTCCTTGAAAAATATGTCTTTAACTGAGAAGATCCACTTACAAATAGTTTTTCTTCAGCCTCTGCCACCCCAAGGGAGCAAGACCAGCCCTCTTCATCTTCCTCCTCCTCAGCCTACTCAACACGAAGATGATGAGGATGAAGACCTTTATGATGATCCATTCCACTTAATGATAATTAAATATATTTTCTCTCTTTCGTGGTTTCCTTAATAACATTTTTCCTCTAGTTTAATGTATTGCATGAATACAGTATATAATACATATAACACAAAATATGTCTTCATTGACTGTTCATGTTACCAATAAGGCTTCCAACCAACAGTAGGTTTTTAGCAGTTAAGTTTGGGAAGGGCACAAAGTTATATAATGTTTTTTCAGGTGCAATGACTCCTACCTGTAGTCCCAGTAACTCAAGAGGCTGAGGCAGGAGGACAACCTGAGGTCAGGAGTTCTAGACCAGTCTGGGCAACACAATGAGATCTCATCTCAAAAAAATACAAAACATTACAATGCAATGCAATACAATACAAAGAAATAAAAGTTGTACATAGATTTTTTTTTTTTTTTTTACTGTGCTGGGGGTCAGAGTCCCTAACCCTCATGTTGTTCAAGGATCAACTGCACATTAATTTCAGACAGAACAGACTTCAAACAAGGAAAGTTATCAAGGATAAAGTGGGACATTACATAATGATAAAAAGGTCAATTCTCAAAGAAGACATAACAATTCTTAACATGTATGCACCTAACAAGAGAGTGTCAAAATATGTGAAACAAAACAGGTAGAATTGCAAGAAATTGTTGAATCCACCATAGGTGGAGACTTCACACTCCCCTATCAGAAATGAATGGATCCAGCAGGCAGAAATTCATTAAGGACATAGCTGAACTCAGTAAGACCATCAGTCAGCTGGATATAATTGACATCTATAGACTACTTCATCCAACAACAGTAGAATACACAATCTTCTTAAGCTCTCATGAAACACTCACTGAGACAGTCCACATTCTGGGCCATAAAACATACCTTAACAAATTTAAGAGAAGAGAAATCATACGTCTGGTCTCAGATCACAGTGGAATTAAACTAGAAATTTCTAACAGAAAGATAACTGGAAAAATCCCCCAAATCTGTGGAGATTAAATACCACACTTCTAAATAATACATGAATCAAAAAAGAAATTTTTAAATGTTTTAGGCTGGGCATGGTGGCTCACACCTGCAATCCCAGCAGTTTGGAAGACTGACAGGGGGAGGATTATTTGAGCCTAGGAGTTCAAGGCCAGCCTAGGCAATGTATAACTCGTATCTACAAAAAAGAAAAAGAAAAATTAGCTAGCCATGGTGGCCTGTGCCTATAATTCCAGCTACTCAGGAAACTGAGGTGGAAGGATTGCCTGAGTCCAGGATGCCAAGGCTAGGGTGAGCCATGATCATAACATTGTCCTCCAGCCTGGGCAACAAAGTGAGATGCCAACTCAAAATATATATTTTTTGAACTACATGCAAATGAAAACAAAATTTAACAAAATTTGTGACATGCAACAAAAGCAGTGCTTAGGGGGAAATGTATAGTTTTGAATGCGTTTATTAGACAAGAAGAAAGATCTAAAATCAATAACCCAAGTTTTCACCTTAGGAAACTAGGAAAAAAAGAGTAAATTAAGTCCCAAAGCAGGTCAGGCACAATGGCTCAACACCTATAATCTCATCACTTTGGAAGGTCAAGGCAGAAGGATTGCTTGAGCCCAGGAGTTCGAGACCTGCCTAGGTTACACAGAGAGACCTCATCTCTACAAAAAATAAAATAAATTAGCTGGGCATAGTGATGTACGCCTGTAGTCTCAGCTACTTGAGAGGCTGAGATGGGAGGATCACTTAAACCCAGGAGCTCAAGATGTGGTGAGCCATGACCATGACACAGCCCTCTGTCTGGGCAACAGAGTGAAGACAGCAACTCAAAACAAACAAACAAACAAAACCCTAAAAAAACCTCCAAAAGTAAGCAGCAGAAAAGAAATATTAAGATTTAAAGCAGAAATTAATGAAATTGAAAAATTGTACAGCCACTTTGGAAGAATGTTCGGTGGTTTCTTACAAAGCTAAACATACTCTGACCATATGATTCAGCAATCACACTCCTTGGTAATCACTCAAAGGAGCTGCAAACTTCTGTCCACATAAAATCCTACACATTGGTATTTGTAGCAGCTTTATTCATAATTGCCAGCACATAAAAACAACCAAGATGTCCTTCTGTAGGTGAATGTGTAAATAAACTGTGCTAAACCAGACATTGAAATTTTTTTCAGTGCCAAAAGAAATGAGCTATCAAGCTAGTAAAAGACACAGAGGCATGCATATTACTAAGCCAATCTGAAAGGCTGTATACTATATGATTTTAACTACATAACATTTGGAAAAGGCAAAACTATGGAGACAGTAAAACGATCAGTGGTTGCTAGGGATGGGGGCAGGGAGGGATGAATGGGCAGAGTATGGTCGATTTTTAGGGCAGTGAAAATACTTTGTGTGTTACTGCAATGTCATGTCATTATACGTCTGTCCAGACCCATAGAATGTCCAACACCAAAAAGTGAATCCTAATGTAAACCATAGTCTTGGATGATAATGATGTGTCAGTGTAGGCTCATCAGTTATGGCAAACGGACCACTCTGCTGGGGGTGTTGATTATGGAGGGAGTCTGTTGACATGTGGGTAGGGGGTATACAGAAAATCTCTGTACCTGCCTCTCAGTTTTGCTGTGAACTTAACATTGATCTAAAAAAATTCTCTTAGATTTGTTGGAGTTTTTTATTTTTATTTTTTTAAGCAGGAGTTTACTAAGAATACAGAAAAGTTCCCAAGTGGTAGGGGACCCAAAAGAGAGTTGCCGAAGTTTTTTTTAATTTTTAAATTTAATTTAATTTAATTTTTTTTTAGTTGAAGTCTCACTCTGTCGCCCAGACTGGAGGGCAGTGGCACGTTCCCAGCCACCGCAGCCTCGACCTGCTGGGCTCCGGCGATCCTTCCACCTCAGCCTTCCAAGTAGCTGGAACTACAGGCACGTGCTACCACGCCGGACTAATTTTTTTGATTTATTGTAGAGATGAGGTCTCGCCAAGTTGCCCAGGGGGGTCTCGAACCTGCGGCCTCAGGCAATTTACTCACCTCGGCCTCCCAAAGCACAGGATTACAGGCTGAGCCACTGAGCCTGGCTTTAATTTTATTTTAGCATATCCTGAATATCACCCCTTTGTCTATTGCAAGTGAGCAATATCTTCTCCCATTCAGTAGCTTGCATTTTCTTTTCTTTTTTTCTTTTTTTTCGTGACCCATGATGCATGGGGAAGGAGCTTGCATTTGCATTCTCCTCCCACCCACCCCCAGGGCCTCACTCTGTCACCCAGGCTGGAGTACAATGCTGCGTGCGATCCCAGCTCACCACGACCACAACCTCCTGAGCTCTGGTGATCCTCCCACTTCAACCTCCTGGGTAGATAGGACTACAGGTGCACATGACCATGCCTGGCTAAATTTTACATTTTTTTTTTTTGTAGAGATGAGGACTTGCTGTGTTGCTGAAGCTGATCTCAAACTCCTGGGCTCAAGCAGTCCTTCTGCCTCAGCTTCCCAAAGTTCAGGGATTACAAGTGTGAGCCATCATGCCTGGTGCATTTGCATTCTCTTAATGTTATTTTTGATGAAAGTTTATTTTAGTCCAATTTCTCAATGTTTTCCTTAATGAAAAGTGTTTTTGAATATTCTGTTTAAGAAATTTTTCTCCTACCATAAGTTATAAAGATAAACTTCTAAATTACTGTCCTAGAAACTTTATTGTTTTGCCTTTTACACTAAGAACTAAAATCTATCTGGAATTAATTTTTGTGTAATTTATGAGATAGGAATCAAGTTTTATTTTTTCCGGTAAGACATCTATTATTAAAAATACTGTATTTTCTCTACTTCTAGGCACTGCCACCTTTGACTTAAATCAAGTATCCAAATATGTATATGTCTTTCTGAACTTTCTAATTGTCCATTCTTGTACTGATTCCATACTGTCTTAGTTATCATATGTCTTAATATTAGTAAAACAAGTATTTCCACCTTATTATTCTTCTTTAATGTTTTTTATTATTCTCAGCCATTTGCATTTTCATGTAAATTTTATCATCTTCTCAAGTCACAAAATTTCTGTTGAAATTGAATTTATGTAAACCTGGAAAGAATTGACATCCTTTCAACACTGAATCTTCCAATCAAAGAACATGTTATACCCCTCTGTTTATTTAGGTTCTCTTTAATTTATCTCAATAATATTTGATTTGCTAGACTTATTTTTATGTATTTGAGATCTTTAAAGCTATCAAAATGGTGTTTTTTTAAAAAGTTTTTTTTCTATTTGTTGTTGGTAATAAAAATAGAATTGACTATGCAATTCATTAACTTTAATGAACTCATTAAATATTGATTTCTCTCTAGATGATTTTGGGTTTTTAGGTTTAAAATTATATTACATAAAATTAATAACAATTTTATTGTTGCATTTCCAAACTTTATACCTTTAATTTCTTTTTCTTGCTTTATTGCACTGGCTAGTACAATACTGAATGAAAAGCAGACATTCTTTTCTCATTCTTATATTCAAGGGAAATCTTTCATCATTTCACTAAGTATACGGCTACTACAGATTTTTTTTTGTAGATACTATTCATCATATTATGTAAGTTCCCTATTGTCCCTAGCTTTCTAAGAGTTTTATCACAGGTATATATTTATAATTAGAGGCTCTACTCACTATCAAGTTTTTTAACTTAATTTAAATATAGTGATATTTTTGAATTAAAATTTTACACAGAACTTCAATATAGAGTATACAAATTGAACTGCTCTGCTATAAACCAAGATGAGGGTTTTTTTTCTTTTGAGTCAGAATCTCACTCTGTCGCCCAGGCTGGAGTGCAGTGGCACGCTGCTCATAGCCACTGCAGCCTTGACCTGCTGGGCTCAGGTGATCCTTCTGCCTCTGCCTTCCAAGTAGCTGGAACTGCAGGCACACACCACCACCCGGCTAATTTTTGGATTTATTGCAGGGATGAGGTCTTGCCAAGTTGACCAGGCTAGTCTCAAGCTTGTGGACTCAGGCGATCCTCTCACCTCGGCCTCTCAAAGTGATGGGATTATGGGTGTGCGCCACCACACCCAGCCAGATGAGGGTTTTTAAGCTCCACCCATACAGTCTATTTTTTGCTACCAAGCAGCAGCTCTTCATCAGAATATAGTTTGAAAACCGACTTGTTTACTTCAAACCATTTCCTCACTCTCCAAAGTTCTTATGTACACAATTCAAAAAAAGTGACATAATACATAGCTAACATATATTGAACATTAACTCTTTGCCAGTATTGTTAAGGGTACACGGTACCATTGTAGACAGTAGATACTATTAACACAGATAATTTCTCATTTTATAGATGAGAAGAGTGAGACTCGAAAAGTTTTTGAGTTGGAATAACACCCTGTCACCCAGACTGGAGTGCAGTGGCAGGCTCACGGCTACCACAGCCTCAACCTGCTAGGCTCAAATAAATCTTTGTCTTGGCCTTCAGAGTAGCTGGAACTAGAGGTACATGCCACCACGCCCAGCTAATTTTTTGATTTACTATAGAGACAAGGTCTCGCCAAGTTGCTCAGGCTGCTCTTGAACCCCAGGGCTCAGGCAGTGCTCTGACCTTGGCCTCCCTAAGTGCTGGGATTCCAGGCATGAGCCACTGTGCCTAACTTAAAAATTTTAAGTTAACTCAAGATCACATAGCTGGCAGGTAGTGGATTTGCGTCCATAATCCCTTGTTCTTAATGAGTAAATTCATCCACTTTCCAGTTGACATTTTTCATCCCTAATCAACGTAGCAAGCCGTGTTTAAAAACACCTCATACTTTAAGCTCTAGGAACATCTGTTCCTTATTTGCGTTTGCCTACATAGCAGCACAGCTGGCTAAATAGGTGATGAAAGACACATAATGAGAGGTGACAACAAGAAATGCTGATTGCCATTTGAAAATTAGTATCCAGGGCAACACATTTCTTTTGAAAATATATTACCGAGGCTAAACATATTAATTATTCAAATGTCATCTCAGATGTGGTAATTGTTAAAAACAGAAATGCTGTTTTCCCCAAACACATCATACTCGATGCGTCTAACATCAGAAGTTGTTTATATTCATTCTAAATCACTTCATTGCTTCAATTTAAGCCTTTTCTATTCACATACATTGCTGTAGGTAAGTTATTCATTGTGTAAAAATATCTAGAGACTGAGAATGATTTATTTTATGTTCCAATATGTTGTAGTAGAGATGACATTGAATCTGGTCTTTCATTTCATTAATGTTATTTTTCCGGTGGAGCTTCCAATGGATTACTTTCTCTCTCTCTCTCTCTCTCTCTCTCTCTCCCAATGGATTACTTTCTCTCTGTCTCTCTCTCTCTCTCTCTCTCTCTCTGACATCTCTTACACATCGATTATTGTATTTTCTTCTCAGATATTTTTTCATTATTTTAACATATTAACTTAAAGCTGTATAGCTAAATGTTACATGTTGATGGCATTTTTTTTTTTTCTTTTTGAGTTGGAGTCTCTCACTGTCGCCCAGGCTGGAGTGCAGTGGCACACTCATGGCCACCGCAGTCTCGACCTGCTGGGCTCAGGTGATCCTTCTGCCTCGGCCTTCCAGGTAGCTGGAACTACAGGCACATGCCACCGCGCCTGGCTAATTTTTTGATTTATTGTAGAGATGAGGTCTTGCCAAGTTGCTGGTCTTGAACCCGTGGGTTCAGGCAATCCTCATACCTCGGCCTCCGGTGCTAGGATTATAGGAGTGAGTCAGCGCACACGGCCAATGGCATTTTCTATTTACTTATATCCATGACCAAAATTCTTCCCAAGATAAGGTGGGTAGCTCTTCCTTCTGAGACATGGGTATGTTCATGGCAGCCTCCCAAGGGAAATTTCATATGAAATGTGTCTGTCCTTCAAGTTGTCTGTCCTTCTTGCTCCCCTTCCTATCGAGGCAGACCAGGGCATTCTTAGCCCCGTTGATGTCTCTTTTCCTGCCTTTCCTTCTCTCTCTAATCTCAAAGGATTCTCTAAATTCTTCCCACTCTTTCCATCCTAGTATAAATCAAGGCCAAGAGAAATAATGTCCAGAGAAAATGCATCCTTTATTCCTTGGTGAGAATAAGCAGGTGAGAAGCATATACAGAGATTTTACCTTGGATGCAGATATTTCTAATTCAAGCCTACCTCAGTTTTAAAAATCAGGCTGGGCATGGTGGTGTGTACCTGTAGTTCCAGGTTCTTGGGAGGCTGAGACAAGAGGGTTGCTTGAGCCCAGGAGTTTGAGGTCAACTTGGGCAACATAGAGAGACCCCATCTCACAAACAAATAAACAAATTCATCAAGATTTACCAATGTCATACCTTAACAAAAGGGTTTCTAAAAAATAAAATTAGGGCAAGGTGTGGTGACTCACACCTGTAATCCCAGCACTTTGGGAGGCTGAGGCAGGAGAATTACTTGAGGACAGGAGTTCGAGACCAGCCTAGAAAACAAATGAGACATCACCTCTATTTAATATTTTAGATTTATAAATTTAATAAAATATAAAACAAAATAAAGCAGATTCTTCATGGACCTATGACCAGTCAGATCTTTCTAATTTTAGAACTGACTGTATTTTCACTACTTAGGTTCTTGAAAGTTGTGAATCTAATTCTTTAAATATTTTCTGGGAAAGAAAATTATTGCTTTCATCAATGACCAATGTCAGAGTTTAATGGTTCTTAATGTTTTGTCTATTTTCATCAGAGTTAATTATTTTCATGAAACACTTGGATCTGCATTTCAATTTATTCATCTGTGAGTAAGTCAGTTTCTTCCACAGGCTGTGAACCCTGGCTACACCTGGGGAACCTTTAGAAAACACTGTTCTACTGCCTGGGACAGTACCAAAAGAAATATAGAAAAAACAAAGCAGACAACACTGGTTGTCCTAAGGTACAGTATGTATAGGATATATAAGGGTAATGATTAATTCTTTGTTCTATTTAGAAGTGTTATAGTTTAATGAGTCGGTTTACTTGTAACCTTCAAAAGTGACCAATCAGTTGGGGTTTTCTCCCTTCCTTCCTTTCTTTCTTCCCTCCTTTCTTTCTTTCTTTCAGTTGGAGTCTCACTCTGTCATCCAGGCTGGAGTGCAGTGGCATGCTCACAGCCACTGCAGCATCGAACTGCTGGGCTCAGGTGATCCTTCCGCCTCAGACTTTCAAGTAGCTGGAACCACCACAGGCATGTGCCGTCATGCTCAATTGATTTTTTATTTATTTATTGTAGATATGAGGTCTTGCCAAGTTGCTCAGGCTGGTCTTGAACCCCTGGGCTCAGGTAATCCTCTCACCTCTGCCTTCCAAAGTGCTGGGACTACAGGCGTGAGCCACCACGCCTGGTTAAAGAATCATTCTTAAACATGTGACTTTAAATACATTTGATGTGTTTTAATATGCAGCAGTTATCCTTCTTATTGATGCCCAAATTGACCCATTTTGGGGTCTATGGTATAATTAAACTGAGAACAGTTGGATTTATGGTGAATTTGGGATTATAGACATAATTTTTTAAATTTCAATTTTTGCTAAGGCTGTTATAGCTATCATATACAATAAATCAATGAAATTGAGCTATTGAAAAAACACATTATAACATTTGTGTAAATTAAATAGTTCTTTTCAATTAATTCCACACTTAAAAATATTGAAAAAACAACATTTTTTGTAATTGCATCTGAGGCTATAATTTTCAGAAGATTAGTTATAGAATTAAAGCAGGTAAAGAGTAATTGTTGTTGCTAATTGGCCATGAGAAAGATATAGTTATCATCTAAAGTGAATAATGAAATATTTTACTTTTGCTGCATACCACAGAATACAGTACATTCGCAATTAGAAGAAAATAGACTCACAAATAACTCGAGTTTTCTTTGATCGATCTCTTTCAGAAGAAACAGAAAAAAATCAATAACACACATATACTATGTGTCTATATCGCCAGACTTTCAGTGTACATTTGGCTCTGCTAGAGATTCAGGTTTGTTGCTCTGTCTAGATATAGAAAAATTTTTATGAGGATTGAAATTGAAGGTCAACACTGAAATTACAAAGCCCCTAAAATGAAACAGGGGAAAAACTCCTTGACATTGGCATTGGCAATGATTTTTTGGATATCTAGTAGTCCCTACTCATGCTCAGAGGATGAGTTCCAAGACCTGCAGTGGGTGCCTGAAGCCGTGGATGGTGCTGAACCTGAATGCTGTCAACTGGAACATATTTCATTCATGTCTTCCACCCACAAATGTAATTAATGCCTTTTCTATTTTAACTAAGCAACTGTCATGCACTCTGGCTGTAACTTTTGCAGTTGAGGAGTGACAGCAAAACTAGCATGAATTTATTTTTCCTTCTTCACAATTTCACAGATAGAAGACTTACTGTTACCATATATCTTAGTAACCCAAGGATGCACTTTTTTTCCCCTTTCCTTGTTAAGTCAAGGACCTTCACCTTTTAAACATAGCTGCACTTCGGCATATCTGACTTGCCAACATTATTCCTCTTGCCATTTGGGCCAATTTCCTTCCTTCCTTCCTTCCTTCCTTCTTTCCTTCTTCTTTCCCTCCTTCCTTCTATCTCTCTTTCTCCCTCTCCCCCCACCCTTCTCTCTTTCTTTCTTTCTTTCAAGATGGGGGTGGGGGGGTGTCTCACTATGGTGCCCAGGCTGGTCTTGAACTCTGGGCCTCAAACAGTTCTCCCGCTTCAGCCTCCCAGGGTGCTAGGATTGCAGGGGTAAGCCACTGTGCCCAGAAATTTTGAGTCAATTTTAAGTAAACTAAGGATGACTTGAACACAAGCACTGCGATATCATGACAGTCAATCTGATAAATGAGAAGGCTCTTAAGTGACGTCAGATGGGTGACGTAGCCAGCTTGGATATGGTGGACAAAGGGTGCTATGCTGCCTGGGTAGGATGACGCTAGATTTCATCATGCTACTCAGAACAGCATGCAACTTATTTATTTTATATTTTTATAACGGAAATTAGACCCCAAAAGGCATACAATTTAACACGTATAAGTTGTGCATTTCTGGAATGCTCCATTTAGGGTGTTCAGACTCCAGTTGCTCATGGGTAACTGAAACCACGAAAGGTGAAATAGCAGATAAAGGGACTGCTGTAACACCAAAAGCTCAGGTAACAAAACAAAAATAAACTAAAAAGTTCATAAAACTAAAGAGTTTCTGTACAGTAAAGAAGTCAACAAAATGTAGAGGTAAATACGGTTTGGGAGAAAAAATTTGCAAACCATAAATCTGATAAGGAGGTAATATCCAAAATACATAAAGAACTCCTACAACTCAAAAACAACAACAACAACAAAACTTTTTTTTTTTTTTCTTGTAGAGACGAGGTCTTGCTATGTTGCCTAGGCTGCACACCCAGTTAAATAACCTGATTGAAAAGTAAGTAAAGAACATGAATAGCCATTTTTTAAAAAGAAGACATACAAATGGCCTAGTACATGAAAAGGTGCTCAATATCAACATTCATCAGGGAAATACACATCAAAATCACAATGAGATATTACCTCATACCTGCTCAGATGGCTATTATCTTTCACAAAAATTATTATTATTAGTGTTGAGTCAGGGTCTCACTCTCACCCAGGCTGGAGTGCAGTAGCACAATCAAAGCTCACCAGAGCCTTGAATTCTTGGGTACAAGTGATCTTCTCACTTTAGCTTTCTGAGTAGGTAGGACTACAGGTGTGTGCCACCATGCCCAGCT
>CAUYQG010057619.1:0-18083 GCA_963574415.1 Tarsius wallacei
GCTCTATCCGGGGTTAGAGCTCTGGAATTCAGAGCTCCAAAGCTCCCAAGCTCCAGCAAAAGTGGTCCTGGACTGTTCCCAGTGTATTTCAGCCAGAAATGGAATCAGCTTCTCTGAGGGGCGGGTGGCCAGAGCCTCCCCTGGTGATCGGGGGCTCGGTCTGGGTATGTTGTAACCAGGGAGGGAGCTAAGACCCGAGATTTCCTACTAGCAAGGGAGCAACCAGGGACACAATAGCCGGCCCTGCGTGGGACCGAGGGTCCCTGGGCCTCAGACCGATGCGTCTGGTTATGGATGAGTGGGTGGGGGAAGGGAAGCAAGAGTCTTTTTGGGGAACTCACATTCGGAGAATCTCACAGTTCCACCTATGTCGTCGCCATCTTGACCGGAACCCGCTGATAAATTTTTTAAACATGGTTAAGCTGTCTCCCTAAAAGATTATAATATTTACCTTCTCACCAACAGTGTCACCTATTTTCAAAGAAGGGAGATTTTTGTATTAAAACAACATGTTTACTAGATAGGAAGAGAGAGTACAACTCACACCAGCTATGATTTCCTGTAGGTCTTTCTTAAGTTGGTCTCTCTCCAGTTTGAGAGTCTCCTCTACTCTTCTTAGACTATCTCTTTCTTTCATTATAGATTTCATTTCGTCAAGGTTGTCATGAAGTTTCTGAGCCAAATTTAAGTTTTCCATTTCTTTTTTATCCAGAGTTAAACTTTGGTCTTTGCATTGCTTCTTCAATTGCTCCATTTCAGACAGTTTTTTCTGTGTCTCACTGACATCTTCTTTTAACTTAAAAAGCTGATGTTTACTTGCCCTAAGTTCTTGAATCTTAATATAACCAGAAAATAATGTTAGGATACAGATTTTTTTTTAAGGACAGATAAAGAACAGTTTCCAAATTGATTAAGACAATAGCGTACCCATGTTACTTTCACTGATAGTCCACATAATTTAATTTTCTTTTGAGGTATAATATACATAAAACACACTAATTTTCAGTGTATAATTCAATTATTCTTGACATAAGTATACATCTATGTAATGACAACACAGTTTAAAAGAGAACATTTTCAGGTGAGGTGTGATAGCTCACGCCTATAATCCCACACTTTGGGAAGCTGAAGGGGGAGGATTGCCTGAGCTCATAGGCTTGAGACCAGCCTGGGCAAGTTGGCGAGCCTTCATCTCTACAATAAATCAAAAAATTAGATGGGCATGGTGGCACACACCTGTGGTTCCAGCTACTTGGAAGGCTGAGGTGGAAGGATCACCTGAGCCCAGCAGGTTGAGGATGCTGTGGCCATGAGCATGCCACTGTACTCCAGCCTGGGCAACAGAGTGAGACTCTGACTCAGGGAAAAAAAAAAAAAAGAAAGAGAGAGAGAACATTTCCAGCACTCTGTAAGGTGTCTGTGTGTCCCTTACTAGAGGTAGCCACAATTCGGATCAGTTTTTGAACTTATGTATCACAATGTGCTTATCCGCTATTCTGCTGATAGGCATTTGAACTGTTTTCAGGTTTTTGCTATTTTGAATAAAGCTGCCATGAATATTCTAGTGCCTTTTTGTAGACATATGCACTCTTTTCTCTTAGGGACATACCCAAAGAATGGAAATGCTGGGCCTTAAAGTAGGCTATGTTCAGTATTAGTAAATATTATCAAGCTGTTTTTCAGACTGGCTAAACCATTTTACATTCCCAACCATTTTAGGCACAAATAAATAAGATATACAATCAAACAAGACATCCACAAAAATACCTTTTCTTGTAATTTAGCATTGGAATCTTCTAAATCTTTTTGCATGTTTGATACTTCATCAGTCTTCTCAGAAACAATCCCTCTGAGTTTATCAATAGTTTCCTGGTGCTCTTTCAGATGCATGTAAACAATTCTTAGCTCCTCTTGTTTTTTCAGATCCTTTATCATTAGAGAAATTTTTAAAACAGTGACATACCTTAATGTCAACTAGTTTTTAAAATGAAAGTGATATTTTTCTTAGTAAAGGTAACAACAAAGTACTCCACACCTTTTTTGTTGTAAGACAGTTATAACTTTCTCTTCCATGTCCTCATCTCCCCACACTCTCTACTTCTGCTTTCCAGGGGTAAACATACTACACATGTGCATTCCTTCTACCTTAGCCTCCCAAAGTGCTGGGATTATAGGCGTGAGTCATACTTTTTGTTAAAAACAACAAACAGGTCGTGTGTGGGGGCTCATGCCTGTAATCCCAGAACTTTGGGAGGCCAAGGCGGGAGGACTGCTTGAGCCCAGAAATTCAAGACCAGCCTGGGCAACAAAGTAAGACCTTATCTCTAAAAATAAGTAAACGAAAACCATTACAATGAACAACCTTGTGGTATGTGTGTGTATATGTCTCTGTTTGTGAATATGTGTGTATGTGCATATTCACATACATAAACACATATTCCTTTATTTTAACAATTGAGTCAATATTTATGACAGATAAAGCTCACAAAGAAAATGCTGGTTACAGAATTTAAAATTTTCAAGAACAATCCTTAATTATCCACTTAAAATGTTATATCATTTCACTCTTGCCAGCAATACCATTTGTCTCAAGGAAGGGTTTGTTGCTGTAAGAAACAACATATTTAACTGTGAGGAAGAGGAAAGAGTGTAACTTACTTTAGCTTCTGTTTCTCTAAGGCTTTCCCTAAGTTGTTCTTTCTCCATTTTAAGGGTTTCCTCTACTCTTCTTAGGTCATCATTTTCCTTAGTAATAAATTTCATTTCCTCAAGGTTTTCATGAAGTTTCTGAGTCAACTTTAATTTCTCCATTGTTATACTTTCCAGAATTGAATTCTGGGCCTCTAATTGCTTCTTCAGTTGCTCTGTTTGATACATAGTTTCCTTGAGATCATTTTTTACTTTAAGAAATTGATGTTCTTTCTCCTGAAGTTCTTGGACCTTAAAAAAAAATCATACAATAAGTTAGGATCTCAGTAGATATAAAATGCTAGATGATATTTTCTAAATTGAATAGGCACGTTTTTCACTTGCCTTGAATTTTAGGCTAATTCATATCTTGTTTCATTAGACAAAAGATCTGATTCAAACTCTCGTTACTAAGATAACTTAAAAAAGTACCTGTGCTTTTAAGGCAGTATTTACATTTTCTAGGTCCATTTGCATATTTGATATTTCATCTGTTTTCTCTGAAGTAATCTCTTTGAGTTTATCAGTAGTTTCTTGATGCTCTTTCAGATGCCTGTAAGCGATTTTTAGTTCCTCTTGTTTTTCTTGGTCCTTTATTATTAGAGAAATAAAAATAAAACATTGAAGAGTACTACAATTCACACAGTATAGAAAGGTTATGGGGTGAGAAGTAAAGATTCCCCTACCCTCTTCTGAGGTCTCCCAGTCCTCACCCTCTAAGCTACCTTTAGACGTCTATACATGCTAGATACACAATTCTATAACTTACCTCCCGCCCTAACAGGACACTTCGACATCAGCAGTGTAGCTCTACCACATCCTTTATCTGTGGCATAGTATTCCATGATCAGAATGTGCTGCATTTACTTAACCAGTTCCCTACATGTTATAATTTTCCCCATTTTTTGTTTGCTTTATTATTGCAACTTGCTGCAATGAATATTCTACAAGTATCTTTGTACAGTTGTACAAATGAGTGCAAGATAAATAGTTACAACTGGAGTTTTCAGGTCAATGAATAACTTATTGAAATATTTGGAAAGTATTACTAAATACACCCCTTTCAGCATTCCCAATATTGTACCAATTTTACACTCCCACCAACCCTATGGCTGATTATTCTTTTAGAATACAAAGTTGTAGTTATTTTATTTTATTTTTTTTGAGTTGGAGTCTCACTCTGTCACCCAGACTGGAGTGCAGTGGCCGCTCTCGGCCACCGCTGCCTCGACCTGCTGGGCTCGGGCGATCCTTCCGCCTCAGCCTTCCGAGTAGCCGGAACTACAGGCACGCGCTACCACGCCCGGCTAATTTGTTTGATTTATTGTAGAGATGAGGTTTTGCCTGCCCAGGCGGGTCTCAAACCCGCGGGCTCGGGCAATCCACTCATCTCAGCCTCCCAAGGCACGGGATTACAGGCTGAGCCACAAAGTTGTAGTTATTAAAGATGGAGAGAGATGGTAACTAACTACAGTTTGTCTTATGTTTTCCTTGAACTGGTCTCTCTGTACTTTGAGAGTCTCCTCCATACTCCTAAGGTCATCTCTTTCTTTTGTTATAGTTCCCATTTCTTCAAGATTCTCATGGAGTTTCTGAGTCAACCTTACATTCTCCATTTCTATATTTTCCAGAGTTAATTTCTGGGTCTCAAATTGCTCCTTTAAGTGTTCCATTTCATGCAGTTTTTCCTGAGTTTCATTGACCACTTTCATCCTAAGTTGATACTCTTTTTCCTGAAGTTCTTGCATCTCAGAAAATTATAAAATAAGTTAGGACACAGGCAGAGTATTTTCAAAAAAGGAAGAATTATTCCTAAACTAAGGCAATCATCTTTAAATTATATTCTAATGTACATACTGTATTAGATTATAATAATCTTTAAATTGTAATCTAATGTATATACCTTTCATAATGGATTTGAGTAACATAATAATCTGATGTTGATTTCCAATTTGACAAAACAAGTCCTACTTTTTCCTGTAATTCACCACCTGAATTTCCTAAATCCCAATGAATATTGCTACTTGAGCTGTCTTCTCTAAAATATGCCTTCTACTAACAGTTTCTTGGTACTCATCCAGATGAATGTAAATGGTTTTTAGTTCCTCTTTTGTTTCCAGTCCCTTTATAATTAGAGGAAAATTAATAAAACTTAATAGTGAACATCATCAACACCTTAACGCTATTTTCATATCCAAAAAACATTAGAAGAGAGAAATTTACATTAGCTACAATATCTTCAACGTTGTCAGTTGATCTCTCTCTATTTGAAAGGTCTCCTGCACTCTTTCATCTCTTTCCTTAATCATAATTTTAATTTCTTCTTGACTTTATATACACACACTATTTAAGAAAAAAAAAAAAAAGGTTGCTTTCTAAAACAATTAAGTATGTTAAACAGGAATCTTTATAATTCAGTTAGCCAGCCCCACAACCCAGGTTTCCTCTTATCTTCACTCCCAATTTACCTTTTTCTGTAATTCATCACTGATTGCTTCTAATTCCTTTTGAATGCTTGATATTTCAGTTTCCTTCTCTGAAAGATTCACTCTGAGCTTATCAATAGTTTCCTCTTGTTCTTTCAGACAACAACGAGCAAATTTAAGTTCCTCTTCGGTTTCTAGGTGCTTTATTATCAGAAGAAATTCCAAGAAATTTATAGAAACATTATTAACCATTACACTATAACTAACTCCTCTTTCCAAAGGTTTAGTGCTTATAAAAACATTGCTTACAAAAATTTTTTTAAAAACATGGTAAGAAGAAACCCACCTTAGCTAAGATTTCTTTTATGCTTTCCTTGAGTTGTTTGCTTTCACACTGAAGAACTTCTTGCAGCCTCTGTAGGTCATCTCTTTCCTTAGCTAAAGATTTCATTTCATCATGACTTTCTTGAAGTCTCTCAGACAACTTGAGCTTTTCCACTTCTACTCTTAGTAGAGCTGAATCTTTGGCTTTAAATTGCTCCGTCAATTGCTCCACCTCACTCATTATTTTAGGAGTCTCATTGTCTTTTTCCTTCATACTGAAGGGTTGTCCCTTTTTGTCTTGAGACTCTTTGATCTTAAGGGGATCAGAAAGTAAGACAGTTGATATCCAGAGATATTTTATTTTAGGGGAAAAGAAATCAGGATACTTTCTAAAGCAGCTAAGGCAGGATTCAATGGCTCATATACTGAGCAATCTTTCCACTCTCCCACTCTTCCATTATCCAGGCATTTGACACTTTTTTTCCTACTATGCTGTCAGAATTCTATTAGAGGTTGGAGACAAAATGATAAATTAGACTTACATGATCTCTGCCTTTTGAGACTTAACACTTTAGGGACAAAGACAGATATTATGCCAAATCTTACCAGAACAGAGGTTTGGGTTCTCCCAGGGCATTAGTGTCAAATCAAATCAATTGCAAGTGATTAAGAAAATTAGGGGACAGAAAGTTCCAGCTGAGATCTAAAGGATGAGAGTATTAGCTAGATAAAAAGGGGTAAGAAAGTACTGCAGGTAGAGAGACCAGAGCATACGAAAGCCATGAATTGAGGAAGAACGACAAATGAGTGTTGCTGGAGCACACGGAACAGGAGAAAGAGGGAGTTGAAGTAAGGTGAGAGACCAGCAAGGTCCGGAACCCAGAGTCTGGCAGGCCACATGGAGGATCCTGGTCCTTATTTAAAGACTACCAATAAGATATTAAAGAAATTTAAGACTTTAGCTCAGAATGGAAGCTGGATTAGAGAAGTTTAAGAATAAATGTGGCAATGCCTTTTGGGAAGCTATTGCAGCAAGTCAGGAAAAGAAAGGATGGTGGCTTGGATTAGGGCAGTGGTAATGTGGAGAGAGAAGTGGGAGGATTTTTAAAACACACACTCAGATCAACAAGATTTGATGACTGGGTTATAGAATGAGCAGAAAGGAAGGGATACTAGTAGGGATAACTCCCAGATTTCTGACTGAAGCAGTGAGACAGACGATAGTGCTTTATGGGACATTGGAAGAACAAGTATAAAGGAAGAATGAAAATAATGCATTTTTGGCTTTATTCTTTTTTGTAGTTTGTGCTATTTTTTTCTAAATCATTTTTGAATGTTTAAGAAAACAGCTATTTTTTTCTGAAAAATCTTTTCCCAGTTTCAGTAGTTTCTTAGTATTCATAAACACTCTTTAATTGCTGTTTCTAGTCACTTCATGATTAAGAGGCATTTAAAGAAAATCGGTAGTAAAATTGTAACTATAACATAACTTGGAACATTTTGGAAAACGTCCCTTTCCAAAGCCTTGATGCTTATAATGCAATACTTATTAGATGGGAGGGAAAAAAAATGAAACTTACTTTTGCCAAAGTTTCTCTGATGTCTTCTTTCAGCTGGTCGTGTTCAACTTTAAGTGCTTCTTTGATCATTTTAAGGTCATCTCTTTCCTTAGTTAAAGATTTTATTTCTTCATGACTTTCTTGAAGTTTCTCAGTCAACTTGAGCCTTTCCATTTCTATGCTTGCCAGTGTTGTTGAGTCTTTGGTTGTGGATTGTTCTTTCAATAACTCCAGTTCATTCATTATTTCTTGAGTTTCACTGACTTCTTTCACATTAGGAGGGAGCTCCTGTTCTTGCAACACTGGAATCTTATGACATAAAACACCAAGTTTACTATCTGGAAATTATTACCATAATTCTTTAAAGGGAAAAGATTGAGATACTTTCCATAACAATGAAAGTAATCTTGAACCTTCAGGGCCTAACTTGGAGCACAGATTCTTATTTATTTTCCCTCAATTCTCACTAAAGTTATTCGTGATTTTTCTGCTAGTCATATTCTGTCATAATTTTCTTTCTTTCCAGCTTAGACCCAAAGTGAACCACTCCTTACACTTTACCAACAAACTGTTAATTCAGTCAGTGTAGTACACCTGTTATTTCTATACTAGTTTCAAATGCTACAAGAGAAATATTATAGTTGAGCAAACTATATCCCAATAAATGAATAGTTTCTATTTTCAGATGGGCCCTAATGCTACATCTCAATTTTTTCTATATGTACAGATCAATTTCCCTTTCCATGATCATGGTACCATGTAATTTTGTATGTCCTATTTCTGCAATTACCATACTGGAACTGAGAAATTTTATATGCTGATAATGAGGGGAAAGAACAATGTCTTATTTGAATCCATTGTACCAACACCTGGCATAGAGTGTGCTTTTAACAAAGGTTGGACCAGTTATCCCAATGTTTCATTTTCTTCATAGCATTTACTATTATCTGATGTTATCTTGTTCATTTGATTGCTTATTTATCAGCTACATTCTTTCACGTGGATTACAGGAATTTTGTCTACCTTGTTTCCACTGTATTTCTATAGCTCAGGACTTGCCTGACACATTAGACACTCAATACATATTTTCCTAATAAAGGAATGAACCATAATTTAGCAGCTACTTATTGCTTATCTTTCCTTCAAAGGAGAAAGGAAGGAAGAAGAGACAAAAGATTAAAGGAAGAAAAGAAATACCTCTTGTTGTAATTCAGTACTGGATTTTTCTAAGTCCTTCTGAATATTTGTTATTTGAGCTGTCTTCTCAGAAATGTTTCTTCTTAGTTCATCAATAGTTTCTTGGTGTTCTTTTAGATGCATATGAGCAATTTTTAGTTCTTCTTTAGTTTGTAGGCCCTTAGCAAGTGAAATTTAAAGAATATTATGACATCATTATCCCCAAATTGTTTCCCTCTTTCCAAATCAGTTTTTAAAAGAAGCATTTAATAGATGAAGGAAAAGATAAAACTTACTGTAGCTTCAATCTCTTTTATATATCTGTTAAGTTGGTCTTTCTCTGTTTCAAATGAATCCTGTAATTTCTTTAGATCATTTCTTTCTTTGGTTATAGATTTCATTTCCTCATAATTTTCATCAAGTTTCTGAGCCAACTCTAGTCTCTCCGTTTCTACATGTTCCAATGTTAACTTTTGGTTCTTTAATTCATTCTTTAAATTTTCTATTTCATTCATCTTTTTCTGCATCTCACTCATTTCTTCTTGTACACTAAGAAGTTGTTGCTGTTTTTCTTGGAGTTGCTGGTTCTTAAGAGGTAAAATTTTTATAATTACCATTTTGCCTATATTCTCAAAATTCTTATGTAAAATTATTAATAGTTCTGCCTCCTAACCTTATATAAACAGACAAGTAGCATTAAAAGTAAATTAACCTTCCAGGCTTAAGTGTCTATAGTGGGTTGGATAGTGTTCCACCCAAAATTCATGTTTAGGATGTCACTAATTTATGTCAGGAATGTCAGAATGTGAAATTATTGGGAAATAGGGTCTTTGCAGATGCAATTAGATTAGGACTAATATATACGAGATGGAAAAGGACACAGAGAGACACGGAGAAAAGGAACACGTGAAGAGGAAAGCAGACTGGAGAGATCCGTTACAAGCCAAAGGATGCTGAGGGTAGCTGGGAGACACCAGAAACTAGGAAGAATTGTTCTCTAGAGCCTTCAGAGGGAACGTGGTACTATTGACTCAATTTTGGATTCTAGAATTCAGTCTTTGACAGAATGAATTTCTACTGTTATAAACCACCAAGTGTACAGCAGTTTGATATTGACAATGTCAATCCCAGGAAACTGATATGGGTTGATTAGTGAATTCAATTAGAAGAGAATTAAAATAAAACATATTAGGAAAAAGTTGCACAGAAGAACAATAAAAACAATACACTACATGTGGCACTGCCCTTACTTTACATAAAGATCTCTGAGGTTACATTTTAAAATCATTTGGACAGCATAGTTGTTACAGGGGTCTTAGCTCTTATAAAATATTACAACAGCACCTTTCTTCTATAAAAGAAATAATTCAGGAAACTGCAAATATCTATGGTGATAGTGATAAGTCTTACATTTCAGAGAACGCTAATACATCTCTATAAGGAGAGGATCTTTGTTTTTTTGACTGATATATCTCAAGTGCCTAGAACAATGCCTGGCCCATGGTAGTGCTTAAGAAATATTTGACTAACGAATATATCATATTATTTGTTTAAATAATACAAAGGCCCCTCCACCCGCAGACTC
Organism: Tarsius wallacei; assembly: GCA_963574415.1. NCBI lineage: Eukaryota > Metazoa > Chordata > Mammalia > Primates > Tarsiidae > Tarsius > Tarsius wallacei. The sequence goes on from CAUYQG010057619.1 coordinate 9,759, forward strand.
TTGAATAATACAATCCTCATAAGGTATGTTAGTTTAGTTCTCAGTATAAGTTTAAACTTTCTAAAGAATTAGCACTGAGATCTGTTCATTTGGGAGGCATGTGCTATTTATGGATTTAGGTCTATGGGAATCAAAATTTATTAACAAAAAAATTTAGTCAGAAAAAATAGCCAGGAAAATCACTTTAAAAATTCACCTTTTTCTTTAGCTTTTCTTCAACTTCTGCTAGTCTCTCACAGGTCCTAGAAAGCTCTTCTTCTTTCTTTATGGTATTGTTCTTTTCTTGTACAACTATATCTTGTTGCTTTTTAAGTTCATCTCCAAGAATTCTTAATTCTTCCTGGTTTTCAATGGTCTAGTATTTTTTTAAAAGTTGAAATTAAAATAAATATTATCTTATATTTATGAAATCAGGGAAAAGTCAGTGCTAATGATGAAATCAGGACAAACTATATAGGAAAAGGCAAATTCTAAGAAAAAAAATTAGTCCTTAATCATACAGATGCCAAGAGTTTGCATTTTTCACACTGGTTTTTTTTTGTTGTTGTTGCTAAATTTACATTCCTATTATGTGAATTAGAATTGGCTTTAGCATTGTATCATGAACATTTAGGTCAGTTCTGCCCATAAACTAAAAGAGATGTTTTCTATTCTAAGCTTTTACTGATCAGCATTTTTCAAACTCTGGGATGGCTTTGGTTTTGGGCATTGACCACCACCAGTAAGCTCAAAAACGGCAGCTGCCCTTTGCTAGTATGACTTGGGATAATCTTAGTTACTGACCTCACACATGTATCAAGACCACAAAAACCTAACAAGCCAGAGACTGAGAAGAGAATTTTTGTTTGTATGCTTATTTACATTCAGCACTTTTGACCAAGTAAGCCAATCCCAAGAAATTTGCAAAATTAAAACGCAAATGTTAATTTCTACTGTGATCCACAGTGAACTTCTTCAAATAGCAATTTTAACCTATATATATTATATTGACCCTAAACATATATAGAGAAACTAAAGTAGGTATGAAAATGTTGGCAAACAACAATACGTGTTGGTGAAGAAGGCTTTAGAGCAAATTTTCATCAACTTAAACTTCCCTATGACCCAGCAATGTCATTTAGATATTTACCTTACCGAAATAAGCACATGTACCTAAAGAGTTGTACAAGAATGTTTATAGAAGATTTACTCAAAATAGCCAAATACTGGACATAACTCAAATTTACATCAACAGGAGAAAGAATTTAAAAATTGTGGCATTATTCATACAATGTAGTGCTACTTGGCAATAAAAAAAAGAGTGCAGAAAGAAGTCAAACATAAAGGTTACATTCTATTCTACTTGTATGACATTCTAGAAGAGACAGAATGATCTAAGGTGACCACATCAGGACTGATAATTTGAGTCAGAGAGAGTTAGTATCAGGTGGTATGAGGGAACTTTGTGAGGGTGATCGAAATGTTTTCAGTCTTGACTGAGTTTGACTACAAAGGCAGAAACATTTGTCAAAAGTCATCAGACTGTATATTTCTATCAGATATATTCACTACACGCAAATTATACCTCCATAAAGTTGATTAAAAAAACTTAAAACAAAGACAAAAATATATTGCCAAGTATACAGTGCCAAATCCTACCATTTCAATATTTTCCTTTAAGTCAGTCTTCAGTTGTTCCTTTTCCACTGTAACGCTCTCTAACATTTGTTGGAGTTCATTTTTCTCCCGTATTAAAGAAAAGATCTTCTTCTGTTGCTCAATTACCTCATTATCCTTAACATCTGCAGTCCGTGTTTGGGTTTTTTTAAATTCCAAATTCTGGTTTTTATCTATGCCAACCACCTAAAGTATCAATACATTATAGACAAATTTCTTAAATAGCTGATAATAACTGTAATAATAATAAAAATAGCCAACCCTTTTTTAGTACCTGGTTATTGTGTACCAGGTGCTAGTCTCAGATCTTGACATGTTTAATCTTGAATCTAACTTTATGAGGTAGGTTTTGTTATAATCCCCACTTGACAGATGAGGAAACTGAACTCTAGAAAGATAGTCACTTGCCCAAGACTTATATAGAGAAACTATAGTAGGTATGAAAATGTTGGCAAACAACAATAAGTGTTGACGAAGAAGGATGTAGAGCCACTAGAATCTCTTAATTTGCTGATGGCAATGCAAAGTGATACAACTACTTTGGAAATCAGTCTAGCAAATTTTCATCAACTTAAACTTCCCTATGACCCAGCAATGTCATTTAGATATTTACCTTACCAAAATACGCACACGTACATAAAGAGTTGTACAAGAATGTTTACAGAAGTTTTACAAGAGAGGTATAGCCAGGTTTTAAACACAAGTTATCTGGCTCCACAGTTTATCCTTTCGTGCCTGTTCACTGATAACAGTGGACAGATATAAATATTAATAATATTTATAATTATCTTCACACGATAGTAAGCCCATGCATGTTTACTTACTTCAAACCAATTACACAAAAAATGTACAAAAATATTGTACATATTTTTCATAAATGTTTCCTAAGTTTCATTCTAGCAGTATATATTTTTTTAACTACTAAAAGAGCAAGCAATCTTCAACTCTATTACTTTATCTATTTATCCACCAAAATCTGGAACTTATTCCTTATCCTCCACTCCCAGCAAACTTTATTTTCAAAGGCAATCCTACTCACAAAGGACTGAAGTTTTATTATATGTAGAAGGCAAAAATATTTTGAAAGACAGCTTATATCTCATAATATAAGAGCACAACTTATCTTTTCTTTATATATTTTTATATACTGCTTAAGAAGAACAAAGTATATAAATTCATTTATCCATAAATAAGTCATAACCAAAGGTAACCTAAGATATGAACTCATTGGTAAAGGAAGACAGAAACTGACAAATATATAATTGTGAATACAAAATTAGGGTATCATTATCTTACCTTACACTAGCCCAGTAAACACATTCTGCTCCATATTGGCCATACACTTAAAAGTATTTTATATCAATCTATACTCACATTAGAAAAAATTGGAAAAAAAAAAAAAAAGACAATCCAAAGTCACCAACGTCACACAACCAAGTATTAAAATTATGGTATATTTCCTTCTATTAAAAGATCAATTTTTATATATATGATATTTTTGCTTGTCATTTAAACTTAGATCATATGCATTGTCCCATACTGTTATATAATCTTCAGGTCATAATTTTGAGTAGCTGCTTCATTCTCTAGAGTTGATATAGATAAGCCATATATTTGGCTATCCTCTTGTTGGCAATATATGTAAGCTTCTAACAATGGTGAGAACAGAACTTACATGAGACATTAAGATGGGGAACACAGTCTTTTGGGACTAGTCTGTCAGATATTATAATTCAGAATCTCGTATCTTTATTCTTAACCAGCAGTAAATTCAAAGCATATGGAGACAATATCTTCTGTAATGACAGCCAAGGTACATTTCAAACATGAACTCAGTCTAGAAGATATTTTAGCTATCATGGTTATGAGTAAAACTTAATAGATCTAATTATTAAATAAAAAATTTTGTCTTTTATATGCGAATAACCTTACTAACCACAAAGTTTAAAATTTGTATTGAAATACATCTGCATCTCCAGAAAGAGAGCCATCAAGCAGGACTGAAAATAAGTACTCTAAGGAAATTAATGAAAGACCTACCAACATGGCCGCTTGGTACCCAGATGAACAGAGAGGTCCCTGGAAATGCCTGTACTCACTTTTTTATTCACATGGATGATTCCAGCATGAACATGATATAAAACCAAATTGATCTTGGCCTCCCATCCCAGACTTCAGGATTCCTAATGAACACAATGGCATCAGGGAATCCCCAGCTAGATCCTTTGATCAGCATGGATGAATGATTCCAGCATGAACTTGATAATGTAGGATCTAGCTATTCCCAGGGAGTAGTATAACTCTTCCTCCTTCTTTATTGTCCTACAAAGGCGTTTTGGATTTGTTTAAAGGAGCTATTGATTGTTGTATCTTATTGTCAAAACTCTTTCTCATCATAAAAGTGAAAATTATATACTTCAAATTAAGATCTAGTGCATTTGGGCATGATTATACCAAACTGTAAATAATCTGAGAACATATGATATAGAACAAGCGAAAATAATTTTCTAGGAGAGAATAACTGAAAAAATGTGAGAGAGAAATAGAAAAGTTCCCTTTTCCAAGGCAGGATTATGCCCTAGAGTAAATAGAAAAAAAAAAAGCTTATTTTATAGAGGAGGAGTATATAAATGTGCACAGATTTTATTTACATGAAGGGAATCTTATTGAATTACTATAAATATGCACTTGTTTTCATTTAATAATGTATGCTGTATATTTTTATGTTTGTACAGAAGTCTACCTTTACAAAATATATGACTGCACAAAAATCAGTTGTATCTCTGTACACTAACAATGAATAATCCCAAAGAAGAAACTAAGAAGACAATGCCATTTATAAGAGTGCAAAAAAGAAAAGGATACCAAGAGAAAACTTAACCGAGAAAGTGAAAGATTTATACATTGAAAACTACAAATGTTGCTGAGAGAAGTTAAAGACACAAATGGACAGGCATCCCATGTTCATGGATTCAGAGACTTAATGATGCTAAGATATCAGTACACCCAAAGCAATATACAGATTTAATGCAATTTCTATCAAAACCCCAATGGTGTCTTTTGCAGAAATAGAAAAATCTATCCTAAGATTCATATGGAATCTCAAGGGACCCTGAACAGAAAAAACAATCTTGAAAAAGAACAAAGTTGGACGTCTTATACTTCCTGATTTCAAAACTTACTATAAAACTACAATAATCAAAATAGTGTGATACTAGCATAAAGATAGAAATATAGGCCAGTGGAACAGAATAGAAAACCGAGAAATTGATTCTTAAGGCATTCTTGTCAAAGATGCCAAGAATACTCAATGGGGGAAAGGATGGTAATTTTAACAAATGGTCCCAGGAAAATTGAACATCCATATGAAAAAGAATGAATTTGGAACCTTATTTTACACTATACATAAAAATGATCTGAAAATGGAATCCAGACCTAAACTTAGGAACTAAAACCATAAAACTCAGAAAAAAACATAAGGGAAAAGCTTCATCATAGGGGTCTTGGTAATGATTTCTTGGACATAAAACTGAAGCACAGGAAACAAAAATAAAAACAGATAAATTTGAGTACTTCAAAATTAAAAACTTCTGGGTATCAAAGGACAAAATCAACAGGATGAAAAGGCAACCTAATGAATTGAGAGAAAATAACTGTGAACCATATAACTGATAAAGGAATAGTATCCAGAACACACACACACCCCTCTCTTTCAACTCAACAACAAAATCAAGCAACCCAATTTAAAAACGGGCAAAAGACTTGAATAGACATTTCTGCAAAGAAGCTATACAAATAGCCAATAAGCACATAAAGATGTTCAACATCACTAATCATTAGAAAAATGAAAATCAAAACCACAGTGAGATACCGTCTCATACCTGCTGGATGACTACTATTAAAAAACAAAACAAAACAAAAAACCCCAAAAGAAACAAACCAAAAACCAGAAAATAATGTGTTGGCGAGAATGTGGATGAACTAGAATACATGTAACTGTAGATTGGAACATAAAATGGTGCCCCTGTTATAAAAAACATTATGGTGCTTCCTCAAAAAATTAAAAATAGATCCAGCATATTCCACTTTTGAATATAAATTCAAAAGACCTGAAAAGCAGGGTTTTACTATTTGTATACACATGTTCATAGCAGCATTATTCCTAATAGCCAAATGTGGAAGCAACCCAAGAATCCATGATAAATGAATGGATAAGCAAAATGTGGCACGTGTATGGATGTACTATTCAGTCATAAAAAGAAAGGAAATTCTAGCACACACTACAAGATAAATAAATCCTGAAGACATTATGCTAATGGAAATAAGCCAGTCACAAAAAGACAAATACTGCATGATTCCACGTATATGAGGTACCCAGAGTAGCCAAATTCATAGATAGAAAGTAGAAAAGTAAATGCCAGGGCCCAAGGGGCAGGGGAATTAGGGAAAGATTGTTTAAGGTGTGTAGTTTCAGTTCTGCAAGATAAAAAGTGTTCTGGAGATTGGTGGCATAACACCAAGCATGAACTTAATTAACACAACTAAACTATATAATTAAAAATGGTTAAGGTGGTAAATTTTATGTTATGTATATTTATTACAAATTGTAAAAAGGAAATACTACTGTATACATTCCAAGCTACAGATGTATAAAAAACTATTTCACCAGTCTCCTGTTGTAGAATGTCAAAATTCTACAACATTAATATTCTAGATTAAATGGTGTAAATTATAATAAAATTAGAATTTTAAAAAATTACTGTTGATAATGTATTTTCTTTTTCTTTTTTCCTGCATTGGAGTCTCACTCTTGTCACCCAGACTGGAGTGCAGGGGCCACTCCCGGCCACCGCAGCCTCAACCTGCTGTGCTCCAATGATCCTTCTGCCTCAGTCTTCCAAGTAGCTTGAACTACAGGTGCGCACTACCACGCCCGGCCAATTTTTTGATTTATCGTAGAGATGAGGTATTGCCAAGTTGCCCAGGTGGGTCTCGAACCCACGGGCTCAGGCAATCCACTCACCTCGGCCTCCCAAATCGCGGGATTACAGGCTGAGTCACCGAGCCCAGCTTGATAATATATTTTAATTTTATGTTAACGTCAAGGGATACATGTGCAGGCTAGTTATTTAAGTATATTGCAAGATGGTAAGCTTTAGGCTTCTATTGCACTGGGTTGACGATGTTTTGGAAAAGTAGAAAGGTATAATAAATAAAACCCTTGTAAAATATTATAGGCACTCCCTCCTGTAATGGATTGAATTGTGAACTCTAATTTCTTTTTCAAACTGATTATAAGCAGTTATATTTAAGGTTATTTAAAAAATATTAGGGTAAATCCTTTATTTCTGTTTTTTATTTTTTGAAACAGGGTCTAACTCTGTCGCCCAGATTGGAATACAGTGGCCCTAGCATAGTTCACTGTAGTCTCGAGCTCTTGGGTTCAAGTAATCCTCACACCTTGGCCTCGAGTAGCTAGGACCACAGGCATGTGCCATCATACTCAGCTAATTTTTTATTGTGGGATCTTGCTCTATTGCCTAGGCTGGTCTCGAATTTCTGGCCTCAAGTGCTCTTCCTGCCTTGGCTTCTCAGTGTGCTGGGATTATAGGCATAAGACCTGCAATATATCTATGTAACTAATCTGCACATTTATCCCTTGAAGTTAAAGTACAAATAAAATAAATAAAACAACAATATATTGTCAACAGTAATTTTTTAATATTTTATTTTTTATTAAAGTTAATACCACTTAGTATACTTCATACCATTTGATCCAGAATATTTAATATTAATATCTAAAATAATAAAATTATTGTTAGTATTATCATCGTAGATAACAAACAAAAATGAGATTATTACTACATAATTAAGTGTTTGAAGTTAAACAGAAAACTTATATATATAAGGAAATTCCGGACTTCTGGTAAGGTGGCCATGGGGCAGCTTGGTCTGTGAGACCCTCCGTGAAAGAGAACACACATAAAGAATCTAGCTCTCTCCTGCGGGCTGCAGCTCCTAACTCTTGCAGCCTACTCTTCACACGGAGCTCAACTGCTGCTACTGCTCAAACATCACTGCGGTCTGGGCCGCTGCTGCCACCAAGGCTGCCGCCGCGGCCATCGCCTCACCTATGCCTGAGGTGACCCACGACTTCCAACCGTGAAGCCCCCGCAAGCACGATCTACTGAGATCACTGACACCGCTGCCACTGCCACGCCACACCCCTCGCCCGGAGCCAGGTTCGTGGTGCTCCTTCTGTGTACCGGGAGGCAGCTGCTGCCACCGCCACTGCCACTGCCGGCTCCCTCCTATCCTGGGCGCCTCCGACTTCTGCCCTGTTTAAAGATCAACTGGAGCGGTGAGATAGCACCACCTGCTGGGGATCCAAGGTAACGACATCAAAATGGGAAAGACAAACTTCCCCCTTGATAAATAGACAAGGCCAGATCTGAGTGATAGACTGGGCAGGAAGCCCAGATCTGAACTGCCCTTCACAGCAGGCCAGGGGCAACTGACCCTAACTGTGAACAAATCTACCAGCCTGCAAAGACAGCTAGAAATCAGAGCTGAAAGGACACTGGACTTAAAGGAAAAGTCTCAGAGTGTGCTTGGTTGGTTCTGCTAGTTTACTGACTTTAATCTCTTCCTTTTGTTTTGTTCTTTCTT
>CAUYQG010057623.1:0-29904 GCA_963574415.1 Tarsius wallacei
GCAGCCTCGACCTGCTGGGCTCCGGCGATCCTTCCGCCTCAGCCTTCCGAGTAGCTGGAACTACAGGCGCGCGCTACCACGCCCAGCTGGTTTTTTGATTTATTGTAGAGATGAGGTCTCGCTTGCCCAGGCGGGTCTCGAACCCGCGGGCTCAGGCAATCCACTCACCTCAGCCTCCCAAGGCGCGGGATTACAGGCTGAGCCACCGAGCCCAGCTGAGGTTCGTATTCTTTATGGCAGTGGTAAGGAAAGAACCACCTAAGGAAGATAAACCTGCCAGCAGCCCCACAGTCCTGACCCCTAATCCTTGGATCTGGGGCTGAGTTTGTGACAGGGAGCAAGGGGAGGGGAGTGAGACATAGAAAAGGCAGGCACACAGTAGGGCATTTCATGACAGGACTTACCTTAGTTTCCGTAACTCTCTTTTGTGGCTGCTAACAAGTTGTTCTTTATTCCCTGCTTAGGGCTATTGATTCCCCTTCCTTTGCCCTCAAGGTGGCCACCGCTCCAGTCCTCTCTGTCATTCCATTTCCCTCTGTCCTTGTCTTGGCTCCTTCTGTTAAAATCTGGCTCAGACTGCCAGGAAACCATACCTAATTAACCCTGCCTGGGTGCCACCTCCTTTCCTCCCTGTCCTCAGTCCTCTTACTGATTGGTAAGTTCTTCTGAATGAAAGGTGGGTTATGAGTCCTTGGAAACAGTCTGCCTGCATCTCAGGGTGTTACCTGCCTTCCCCAACAATACAAACCATCAGTCCTACAGAAGGCAAAGTCAGCCTAGTCCTCATTCTTCATATGGATGAGTAGTAATTACTATGCAATTAGAAAACGCAGAAGATAAAGGCACCTTTTATTCCTGGCTGCTTATTAATATTAATAAAAAGTTCTCTTTTTCCAGCTTGGGATCCTACAAATAATGCTTTTGAACAGCTATGATTGGCTGTTGGAATTAGATCTGTCAGAGAATGAGAGCGCCATGATGAAATCCACTCCATGGCAATGAGATAAGAGGGTTCCGGGGAGGATATCTTGCAAGTGGTTTATTGAATACTAGAGAAAGCCCCCTCTTCCCCAGCCAATTTTAATAAAACATTGATAATAGCAAGATGTTAATAACAATAGCTTACATGTATTACAAGTGAGCCAAGCACCCTGCCAAACCCACGTGCCTTACCCATTTAATTCTCATGAAGTGGGCACTGTCATTCCCACCTTAAAGAGTTTAAAACTGTGGCTTGGGGCAGATAGTAGCTTATCTGAGGTGGCAGAGACAAGATTTGAGCCTAGGTCTTTTTGTGATCTCAACCACTATCAGCAGATGCTCCATCGTACCAGTCCTGTGATGGCTGTGCAAGGCTCTGCAACTTTAAAACAGACACGCAACAAAAAAACACAGCTGCTCTCAACTCAGCTCTCCATATCGTTGGGGGAGAAGATAACCCCCCAATCATTTACGGGTGGCCTCAGGAGGCATTCTATGTATTTTTAGCACCTGCTTCTGCTGTTGCAGACTTAGCGCCCTGGCCTTGGTTGGCATTTCTGATCCGGCTTCTGGTCCCTGAATCCATTCGGACCAATGTCAGATAAAGGAGGCCCAGAGGAGGCGTGGTCGGGAGAGAACAAGCCCAAAGGGAATTACTGGAAGGGAACCTTTAGCTGAAACAAGGTTGGAGGAAGTTAGTCACTGCCCAAAAGAAACCAGGCGGTGGTGCAAGGGAGGGCCGCTCTGCGAAGACAGCCTCTCTCCGTAGGGATGAGTCAACACTCTTTCCTGTGGGCTGCGAGGACTGCATCTGGAAGGTCGCCGGAAAGTCCCGCCCTGCCCCTGGGCTGGGAGAGGATTGGCTTCCCAGTTGCTAGGGCTTTGCTTTGGACCAATGGTGGGGGAAGGGCGGGGCCAGGGGCGGGAGCGTCGGGCTCCTCGACCAATCATCGTGCAGGGAGGCTGGGCTCCAGGTACCATGGCAACCGCGAGTAGAGCCCCATTTGTTTTGTAGATGAGTAATTACTACACAATTAGAGAAAGCTAAAAATAAAAGGGCCCTTTGTTCCTGGTTACTTATTAATATTAATAAAATGGCTGTCCGGGTCTGTGGTAAACAGTGCAAACCTGGGTGCCTGTGGTAGAGGCCAATGTGGTCGGGAGAGACAGCCCAGCCCCGTTTTCCCCTCTTTCTGGAAGTTATTTCTGGCTGTAACCTGAAGAGGGTGGGCTTTCCTGGGCCTGAGGAGGCCCAGCATCACAGACACACACGGGATTTGAAATGCCCTGGGATTAGGGGGTCAGTTAGCCACTGACCCAGGCGGAAGAATGGCAGCAGTGTCACCCTACCCTCCAGAGAAAAGCCCAGACAGCAAAACCAGAAAACATGGACCCGTGTTGGAGGCAACCTCCGGCCCCAGCTTTGCTATGTGCCCTTGGCCACGTGTTTTCTGGCTCTTGATGGGCCAGCTCCGGGTGTGTAAAATGGTCTTTAGACCTTCAGTGGAGGTAGCCCCCAAGATTTCAGTGTCTCCTCCTCCCCATCCTTCTCTTCCATACAGTTTGAAGAGCACATTCAGTTCAGGCTTGGAAATCACCGGCTGGAGGGTTACACTGTGTTCAGGAATTGTCCCCACTGCTCCCCATGCCCTGGCCTTCTAGGTAAAAACAGTTGAGAGGCTTCCTTTCTATCCCTTCCCCTTAGGGGTGGGAGTGGGGGCAGAGGGGAGAGGTGCCTTGTTGGTTAATCCAATAAGGATGATTAAAAGCTTTTTAAAAAGATAGAGGAAGCATAGGAACATAGAAGAATAAGGAATCAGAAGACTTGTTCCAGGACTGCTTCTATTAAATGAGGATTTCAGACTGGAGGGACCTTGGGGGCCATTTCAGCTCTACATTTCTGTTTTGCTGTTGTTTCCAAAGCTATCCCTTGTTCTTAGAGGTAGAAACAGTGACAGTGACGGTGCCTTAAGATCTGAGAGGAGCAGAGAAAGCCAGGAGCTTTCTCTCTTTCCAAGTTATAGGAAACTTGGTGGAGTTGCATTTGGAAACAGTCAAGCCATGCCTTGTTTAATGCAGGAAAGCAATGAAAGGGACAGAAATGCTTCCAGAATTGTGTATCATTTTATAAGTCTGTCACCAGATTTCCATCCTTGGGTGTGGTTGATGAAACCTTTTAGGATTTGGCTCTGTGGATAGAATTCATTAATAACTGCTGTCAATGAGCAAATTGGCTCTGTGATTGGGGCCAACGCAGCAGCTCTTGAACTGTTAGGATCACCTGGGGAGTTTCTAAATTGCCCATGGCTAGGCCTTATCACAGACCCATCAAATCAGAATCTAGAAGGGGGCCCCAGGCGGGTCCAATGTGTAACAGTGGGCTCAAGTGCCACCAGGTTCTTGCTAGCTGTAGAGCTTCACATCACCTCTGTGGCTGTCACTGGTACCCCAGCCTCCTTTAACTAGGAGGCAGGAGAGCTGGGGCTGAAATCTCTAGCCTGCAGCTTAGATACCCAGGGCTCTCCTGCCTCCATTGGTCTTCTCAGCAGGATCAGGAAGGCCACCCTCCATGGTGGGCCAGGGGTCTTTGTCCTCATAGAGGGACTCTCCGGCCTCGCCCGAGGATAGGCCTGTCCTGGCTGAGATGAACAGCTTGTACATATAGCAGTGGCAGCCCGGAGCAGCCATAAACAGGGAAATAGCCACCCCCCCTTGACTGTCTGACGAATGGGAGCCTCTTGGTAAGGTCGGAGTTTGTTTGTTATTAAAGACCTAATTAGAAACATGAGAAGGAGTGGAATGGCTCTGTGCTTCGCTAATTAGTGACACGTATGCACCCGCTTTGAACTTCAAGGACACAGAACTATTAGTGCTTACATCAAAAATGGATTAAACTCCTGTGCCTTTATGATCATTGAAGAGGGACTGCTCAAGTGGAGAGCCTTTTGTGCAGGTCCTCAAGGGGCTGTCCCCTGGGCACCCTCCCCACCCCATCCCCTGGCTGCTGGAGCCCCAGGCAATGAGTTTCTATTAGATAGGAACAGTAAATACTGTTCAGTTCTAGGGCATGCCAGCTCCCCTCAGGACTTGCTGTCAGTAGAATGGAGTGATCTTTTGGGACTGAGATCAACCCTTTGTGTACCTTGCTGGGTCCTGGGTCAGGGAGTAGAATGGGGGTCCCTGTGAGAGCCCAGGCTTGGCCAGGGCTTGCTTCTCTCTGGCAGTGCCCTCTGCTTTTCCACCCTGGCCCCACCAGTACTGCATGCCTGCTTTGTGCTGTAGAGCTGTTTGTTCTTCAGGATACGGTGCAGTGGAGGACAGCCTAGTCCTCAGGAGAGAAGCAATCATCTAGCTCATGCAGTAGTCAGGACCCGACCTCAGGGAGCCCCTAGCCTGATGGGGGAGTCATCTAAGGTCGGCAGGGTGCCAGCCCCAAGGAGCTTCTATTCCAACATTGGAGTACCTATTCTTTGTCCTTGAATTTGTAATTTCTTTGGGGCAGAGGAAGATCCAAGTAAGCAGAGGACATCTTGTCAAACTATGATTCAAGGAAGGATAACTGAGCAGTGTAATTTGAAAAACAGGTGCTTTTAATAGAGGCACATTTGGTCCTGTCTGGGACACTTCTGAGACACTGTGTGACCCTGGACACATTCCCTAGCTGCTGGAACCCTTGGTCTCCTCATCTGTATTGTAGGGGAGATAGAGCCAATCTTAAAAGTTGTTAGGAATGTGGAAAAGGATGGTGTTAAACTCTTACCAATGTACCTGGTAACAGAGAGTCTGAATTCTCTTTCCTGCTATATACCCGCAGAAGCCACAGCACCTGGAACTCTGTGCTTGCCGTGTTGGCGTTTGCCTCCAAACCCTATTTTGCCCCCACTTATGTGAGGGTTTCCCCTACCCTTCTTTCCCTAACAGGGAGAATGTGATATCTAATTCTTCCATAGCTTTTCGTCATGACTGAGAATGCCATGTGAGGCTGTGTCATCAGTCTGTGTTCCTGGCCTTGGATTCCACAGTGTTTTCTTTTACATCATCTGTAGTGCAGAAATTGTATGCTGGGCCCGCAGTGAGCAGAATCATGACAAGACACAGCAGGATCTGACCCTCTGGCAGGGAGCAGGCAGGGAGGTGGCGTTCAGGGTGGGGATTAGTGAGTGAGCACACGGCAGCGCAGCCCAAGAGGGTGGCTGGACACGCAATGGGGTAAGGCCAGACTGGTTTCCTTTGGCAAAAATAGAGAGATGGAAGCGCCACAAGGACACAGGCAGTTCCCAGATCAAAGCAAAGCAAGGGACATTCTCAGGATTGAACTAGAAGAAACTTGGAGCCACCAAACTCTTCCAGAGAGAAAAGGGAGTCATTTCTGGGCAATGTGCTTCCGGAGTTTCCCTTTTTGGCTCATCCCCTGGGAGGGCTAGATGAGGAAGCAAGGGCTCTGCTGTCACCCCACAGGTGCTTCCCACCCCCCACCTTTCCCTGTCTGAGCGGTGATGGCGGTGGTCACCTCCCCAAGGCTGTGTGCACGTGCACAGCTGCCGGTGACTTCAAGCAGCCGTGACACAGGTGCTGTGGCTTCTGGGGGTTCTCTTTGCTGCTGCTCCTTATAAGTTCTAACCCATGTGGGCCTGGAGACAAAGCCAGTTCATTTAAGGAAGAGACAGCAGGATGTTAGTGTTAAAATACCAGCTGCTTCAGCCAAACCGTAACCTTTGGTCTCCTGGGTTGGTTTTTTCCTCATCTTTCAAAGCTAGCTTTAGGGGTTCATCAGGGTGAAAGTGGAGGTGAACTGTCCATTCGAGTTGGAGAGGGATCAGGAACGCCATCTTGCATTTGAGACGAAGTCTGGCCTGGGGCAGCCTGGCAGATAGTTCACCAAGGCAGAAAGTTTCTTCTTTGCCCTCATGACAAAAGCCTGGTTTCTCTGGCCACCAGGCCAAGGCCCACTCAAGGCTGTTCCATCCCCAGCGTTCTCACCATGAGCAGATGGCAGGCAACCGCTAAGTTCCATGCTCCCCCCGCCCAGCCCACCAGCCCATCGACCCAGAACCCACTCCACCTGGTCCTTCGTGAGCTTGAAACACACTCGGAGACCTAAGTCCGGGCTGATGATGAAAGAGCCTCCAGATGGAAAGAGGAGGAACTGTTTCTTGTTGAGATTATATGTCAACAGAAAATGCATAGTCCTGGACATGAAGCCTTCCTCAGATGTGTACGTTCTGGGTATTTGAGACTTTCTCCTTGTGCTGATCTAAATGGTAGTGTGATGGCCCACCTCCCAGCTTTACCACTAACCTGCTATATGAGAGTTTAGAACCACTAATAATGATGTTATCTCTTGAGGGTTTGGGGGAATGGGATTTGACTGGAAGCCAAGATCTTTCTACAGAATATTTTGTCATACGTGTTAGGTTCTAATGTCCATCAGTTCCCTGCTTAAGACATGCCAACATTAACCAGTAGACAGCACAGCACCAGCACCAGCACCATCCTCAGTGGTCTGAATCAGGGTTAAGTTTTGAAAGAGCAAGCAGAAACTATAATCTTATCATAGGACTGGCGCCATTGTCACTGACATTTGGAGTGTCTATGGGATGCTGACTTCCCTGTCAGCTCAGTGAGTAAGCAGACACGTACAATGTGTCCTGTGCAGTGTCCTGAGCCAAGTGTCTCTGGATACATCAAGACCGGCATGATATTGACACCAGGCTGAGTTTGTACCTCTCAGTAATCTCTACCTGTTTGTAGATAGAGACAGTAAAGAAGAAAGCGTTGCTCTCTTAATCCTCCCCCAGTTTTAAAGTATTTTTTCCCTTCCCTTCTGAAATAGCTTGAATTTCAGCAGAGCTCTAAAAAATATATTTTGTATGAAATTGATTGTCCCGCCATTGCTTTGTTAAACTCTGGTGTATCCATGTGGGGTGGGCCTCTCTCTCTCTCTCTCTCTCTCTCTCTCTCTTCAATTTACTTTCTAAATAAACTATATTTTCCAATCTATCATCTGTACAATTCTTTGCATCTTTTGTGTGGCACTTACTGGGCTTTTGACCTAACAGGATGATTTTTGTCATGTGTGTGTCTTAACTTGGGATTCACCATGAAAAACATGTATAACTGTTCACTTTACTTTTACATTGGCTTCTTTTCCTCCTAGTTGGCCCTTACCGTAAAGGTAAGGTTTAGCCTGACAAAAGAGCACTTTCGCGTCAAAATAAGAAAAGATAATGTTAACAACTTGGCACACAAGTAGATATCTAAGCTGTATAGCAGTTGGTATAGTGGGAGTGGGTTTGGGAGAGTGATTGGCTAAGTTAAATTCTGAGGTCATGGTCTCTTTCATTTGCCCTATTATTCCTATCCCCACCTGGGCTGGGGATGCTGGAGTTTACTCCTTTAGAAATACCTTATCAGCCAGGCTCGGTGGCTCAGCCTGTAATCCCATGCCTTGGGAGGCTGAGGTGAGTGGATTGCCTGAGCCCGTGGGTTCGAGACCCACCCGGGCAACTTGGCGAGACCTCATCTCTACAATAAATCAAAAAAATTAGCCGGGCGTGGTAGTGCACGCCTGTAGTTCCGGCTACTTGGAAGGCTGAGGCGGAAGGATTGCCAGAGCCCAGCAGGTCGAGGTTGTGGTGGCCAGGAGTGGCCACTGCACTCCAGTCCGGGCGACAGAGTAAGACTCCAACTCAAAAAAAAGAAAAAGAAAAAGAAAACGATACCTACACACGCATGTTTATTGCTGCATTGTTCACAATAGCAAAAACATGGAACCAACCAAGAGGACTGGATAAAAAAAGTGTGATACATATACATGATGGAATATTAAGCAGCCATAAAGAAGGACAAGTATGAACTTCACAGCAATTTTGATGAATTTAGAGTCTATAATACTGAGTGATCAGGCCGGCCTTAGTGGCTCAGCCTGTAATCCCAGCACTTTGGGAGGCTGAGGCAAGTGGATTGACTGAGCCCACGGGTTCGAGACCAGCCCGGGAAACCTAGCGAGACCTCATCTCTACAATAAATAAAAAGTTAGCTGGGCATGGTAGTGAGTGCCTGTAGTTCCAGCTACTTGGAAGACTAAGGCGAAAGGATTGCCAGAGCCCAGCAGGTTGGCGCTGGGGTGGCCATGAGTGTGCCACTGCACTCCAGTCTGGGTGACACAGTGAGACTCCGACTCAAAAAAAAAAAGAAAGAAAGAAAATATTATAATACTGAGAAATCTATCACAGAAACAAAGAACTGAGCATCACATGTTCTCACTAATAAGTGGACCTTGAACAATTATTGTAATACCATAAAATAAGAATTGACAGAAGTGGAAAATTGCGGGGACGGGGGGGATTGGCAGTAGTGGGATTCTGCCAGGGGGAGGGCACACCTCATCAACAAGTGTACCTGCATAATAAGCATTTGTATATTTAACCCTGAATTGTACCCCACATCTTTAAAATAAAAAAATTTTTTTAATTATAATCAAAACCAAAAATCATTTCTTTGACCATGATATTCACTACAGATTAACTAATGATACTATTGATCACCTTCATTTTACAACTGGGAAAACTGAGTCTTTAAGGAGGCTAAATGGCATGCCCAAGCATAGGACATAAGCAACGAGGCTGGACACCTTGGGAGCTCCAGCACCCACGATGCTGACTGCTGTGCTTGGGATGGTACCGCCTCCCGGCTGGAATAACTGGAACCAGACAGGTCAGTCAAGAAGCATTCCTGAGCCCGGCTCAGTGGCTCAGCCTGTAATCCCGCGCCCTTGGGAGGCTGAGGTGAGTGGATTGCCTGAGCCCGCGGGTTCGAGACCCACCTGGGCAAGCGAGACCTCATCACTACAAGAACTCAAAAAAATTAGCCGGGCGTGGTAGCGCGCGCCTGTAGTTCCAGCTACTTGGAAGGCTGAGGCGGAAGGATCGCCGGAGCCCAGCAGGTCGAGGCTGCGGTGGCCGGGAGCGGCCACTGCACTCCAGTCTGGGCGACAGAGTTAGACTCCAACTAAAAAAAAAAAAAAAATTAATTAATTAATTAATTAATTAATACATCTGATTCTCATTAAAAAACAGAAAATTCTTCTCCTTCTGTTTTACAGATAAGGAAACGGAGGCACAGAAAATTCAGGTGATATGCTTGAGGTTGCACAGCTAGTAAATGAAAGGGTTGGGATTTGAAACTGGCTTCAGGGGTCACAATCCTAAGCCTTGTGTCCTACTGACTCGGTGGTCCTGAAATGACAGAACACTGAATGAGCAGGGGGACCGGGCGAGCATGAGGGAGCATGATGCCACAGAACACTGAGGTCTGGGGGAGCCATTTTTGCTTTGGTCTCTGTCTTGCTTACCACACAAGTGTCTGTAGTCATAGTGTGACTATCACAGGAAGAAGACTCACAACAGTGGCATTTAAATGCTTGTGCACCTGGCCTTTATGACAATTTTATATATCATCTAATGTATTTCTGTACCATAACTTGCCTTACCCACTCCTAACTCTAAAACTTCCACAGTATATCCAGCTTACACATGGTCCATGGATGAACATATGATTCAAAGGGAGAATAAATGAAGCATGTAAAATAAAACCAAAGATAAAGAATATAAAAGTTAAAGCATCAAGACCGACGTGCTTAATAAAAGTCAGACCACCACGTACCTCCAAACTTGCCACATATTGATTTTGTACATTTATCATAGTTCAGGCTTTGAAATATGATGAAGTCACCCAAACTCCATTGTGAAATCTAGTCTCCTCGAAATCCGGCTGACCTCAGAGAGGCAAACAGTGAGTAATTCAAAATATTTTTGAATGAAAGTGTCAGTTTAAGATCCTCAGCATAAAACATACCTACAAAGCCTATTTGCAAAGTAAATTTACTCTGGATTCTTGATACCTATGAAAGTTTTTTCTATTATATTTATTTAAAATTACAACAGTTTACATTAGAAACAAGCTCAAACAATTAAGGTAAAAGATAAATAACTGCATACAGTTTAATTTTACAAAATGCAAACATACATCTTTCATTGTTCCATTATCTGAGTATTAAGCGCCACATAATTGCACAAGGCATTTTCAAATGTCTTAAAGGCTCTAAAATTACAGAGTTGACTTTTGTGAAATAGTCTTTATTTTCCTCCATTATTATACAAATAATTGACCACACAGATTAAATTTAAATCAGAATTGGATATGTCCCCTACAGAGTTCATTTCCCTTTTGCAGCCAAAGGTTGGCAGCTTGTGACGGCTCAGGGAGCTCACTCAGGTCCTTGTGGGACATGGAGCTCACATTTCCATAATTTAGGATATCTCAGCCAGGAGAGGCCTTAGGGTCCCCTGGGATGGGGACAACATTGAACCGAGGTTTGCCCAAGCTCACCCCCCTTCTAGCTATCCTGGGGTAACCCTAACCGGGCCCCTTTTCCCTCTCAGAAGTGTCTGCTTTGAAGTTAGATAAGGAGATGGAAATCTCAGGCCCAGACTTCTGCAGCAGAGACCTGTGGCCACCCCTGGGGGTGAAGAAGCCCCACTCCCTGCTGCCCCCAGAGATGCCGCCACCCTCCATGGCAGGGCAGAGGAGATACAGAGGAAGCGTCCCTTTCATCCCCATCTCAGAGTGACAAATGACTCATCCCCACAAGTACCCACCAACCCCAAGAAGAGGACAGAAGAACATGTGAGCACATGACTTTTTCTTCCATTAACAAGCAACACGTGTTTTTGCCTATCCACTGGAAAACGCAGATGCGGAAGAAGAAAAACAACTCGAGGAAAGCCCCTTTACCAGAGATGTTTGACAGTTCCTGACTGTAAAGGCACCCAGGAGTTGCAGGAAGTGACTCTGATTCTCAGTGGTCAGAGAGTGTTTTCATGGAGTTCCACGTTGGGAAACCTGATCTGGTGACTCAATTATTTCAGAAACATTACCCCCTGTGCTCTGCCCCTCAGCTTAGTTTCCTCTCCTCACAAGCCTGGCAGATATTTACCTCTGAGAATCACAGGGAAGGGAGAAGAAAACAGTGTTGAGGGGTGGACCTGGGTCACCTCTTGGGCAGTGTCAGGACTGGCTGGGGTGTGTGGTCAAGATCAGGCTGGATGCCATGCCTAATGCCCCAGGGAGACTGGAGCCTTTTGAATGGGCAGCCCTGTTCTGCTTCTTGGGCCTAATCTGGGCTGGGAAGAATATCTGATTTCACCATTGTTCCTGCTGTACCTAACACCATGCCAGGCTGCCAGGTCTGTGCTTGGCACGCAGGGTTTTTTGACTGAATGCGTTGATGAGGCCATTTTTCAAAATGTTGTTGTCATTGTTGGGCTTATTCTAGCCCAAGTTCATCTACAGACCCAAGTGTTTCAAGGTGGTTTCAAAATTATTATTTTCCTCTTGCAAATGGGTACCAATGCCTAAATTCTCAGCCAGACACTGGAGATACAGGGGTGAATAGGAAAAGGCCACTATCCTGGAGGCTCCCAGAGTCACAGAAATAACCAAATGCTAGAGACAGTGTGGTGTCTTTTGACCATGTTTGTGAGCAGGCTTGAGTTCCAATCCTCACACTGTGTTCTCTAATTTTGGGACCTTGGGTGAGTTATTTGTTATTATTGTTAATATCCCATCAGTAGGGCTAATGATCACGTCAGCTCCCTGGTTGTTTGAGGATTAAAGGTGCTCTCTGATGGAAAGCATTGGAAGACTGCCCGGCCCACGGCAACCCTTCAGTAATGGAGATGGCTATTATGACTTAGCAGCTGTGCAATCTTGGGCAGGTGACACTTGCTGAGTTTGTTTACATAGATGAAAAATGGGCCTAGGAATACAATGATTCATAATGATTCTTCAGTTACAAGCTTTTTTAAAATTGTTTGCATGAGGCTAAAATGTAGGGGCATACACCAAAGCCTCCATTTTGGTCTTGGGGACACCGCATCTCAAAGGCTTTAAGGAGGCCACTCATTT
Source organism: Tarsius wallacei (assembly GCA_963574415.1). Lineage (NCBI taxonomy): Eukaryota > Metazoa > Chordata > Mammalia > Primates > Tarsiidae > Tarsius > Tarsius wallacei. Next base: position 11,950 of record CAUYQG010057623.1, read on the forward strand.
GGATGGTAAGGATCCAAGGCAAGAGTTGGGGACAGAAGTCCTGCTACACTTGTGGAGGGCCGTTGGTCCTGGTGCCTGGCCAGAGGTCCCTGGGTCACTTCCACCAACTCCATGCCATCATCCCCCAGGGACTGCACTCTTTGCAGATAAGAACTTGGCTGTAGCCTTCAGAGATTACTCATGGGCACTGGGATATCCTTGAAAATACACAGAGAGACCCCAATCATCCCTGGGCTGAAAACTCTGAAGTATAACTTATGAGGAGGACCAAAAACAACAACAACAAAACCCTGGAATTATTTTTGGAGGGCGGACCCCTGTAGTACATACTTCCCCAGCTAGGTAAGTGTTCTAGGAACCCATCGGCATCCGAGTACCAGCTAGCATTGTTGGGAGAGGCTGTGTTCAGCGTCAGTGAATTTTTTTTGAAGATTATTTCAGTGTTTGCCCATTTCATGATGGGTGATTTACGAGCGCACCTGCCCACACTGTGCTGAGTGTTCAGCAGTTTTTGACCAAAAACAGCATGACCCCCATGCCCTATTTCCCTATTCACCCAATCCCACCCTGAGCAACATTTTTTTGTTGTTGTTTTCCAAGGTGAAAAAAGTCTTCAAAGGGAAATGGTTTGCCAATATGGAAGAGGTGAAACAAAAAAGTGGCAGAAGCACTAAAAGCATCAACATGGACGAGTACAAAAACTGTTTTGAGCAGTGGAAAAAGTGTCTCAGTAGGTGTATTGCATCAAATGGAGAGGACTTTGAAGGTGACTGAAGTTTAAACATATAAGAATAAACACACACACACACACACACACAAACACACACACACAAAGAATAAACACACAATTTTTAAAAACTAAACTCTGGGTTTTTTGGGTCCCCCTCGCATAGTCCAGAGCTTCCCCAGGGATCAGGCTGGGATTTCACCTGACATTAATCACGGCCTTGTTCCACCTCCTTCCCTCCCCTATCCTGGCCCCGGATTCCTTACCAGTCTCTCCTGGGAGCGCATCTTTGATAAGTGACTCCCATCTGGACCCTGGGTTCGTGGTCTGCTGCTGAGGGAGACTGACTTGAGAGTTGCATTTGAATGATACTGGTTACACAGGAGATCTTGAGCCCATTCACAATGCTTGGTCACTCATCAATAATTCCAAGTCTCAGATGCATTTCCTGGGATGCTGAGCTGACCTGAAGGGCCAGAGTCTCCAAGGTCAGCCTATTCTTAATTCTCCTACAGCCAGGAGTCCTTATTGTCGGTTAAAAACATGTCCAGCCTTCACTCCCTTGATTCATGCCCTGACGGCACGACCTTGCTCAGAGTCTGCCCAGAGCTCCTGGGTGGTGAATGTGTGCTCACCAAATGCTGAATTCTCTAAGTGGTTTGCTGCTACTACCTTGTTGCATCCTTAGACTTGAAACGTGATTATGACTTCCATCTTGCTGGTGAAGAAACTGAGAGGTAGAGTGGTTAAGTTCCTTCTCCAAGATCACATCCAAGAAAGGTCAGAGCTGGGACAGAAAGTGGGTCTGATCAGTAATACATTTTATTGACTCGATTGTGTTCACCTCATGAGCTTCCTGACCTGGGGACTATTAAAATACAGATTCCTGGGCTCCATCCCAGATGTACTAATCCAACCTCTGGCAATGGAGTCTAGAAATGCCCAGTGCTTTTTCTGCCCACCAACATTTAAGAATTAGGTGGCAGCCAGATGTGATGGTTCATGCCTGTAATTCCAGTACTTTGGAAGGTGGAGGCAATAGGATTGCCTGAACCCAATGGTTCCAGAGACCTTGTCTCTACAATAAATCAAAAAATTAGCTGGGCATGATGCTGCATGAACCATCACCTGAGCCCAGATTACAGTGGCCCTGAGGATGCCACTGCAATCCAGCCTGGGCAAAAGAGTGAGACTCCAACTAAAAAAAAAAAAAGATTTAGGGGAGAATCTAGGTCACATCCTGACTGCTTCTTGTTGGGATGAAACAATATGAACTTAAATAGAAAACATCATATTACCATGTGGCCATGTCAGATGCTTGGCATCCCCATGTTAATCACACAAAATGCCTCACAGAATATGTGCACATTGACACATTGCTAGATTTGGGAGGAAATGATTTACTTCCAAAGGAAGTCGGAAGAGGTAGCTACCACAGAATCATTTCCCACAAGGATGTCTACAGAGGGCCCATTTGCAAGCAAAGCAGTTGCTGTACCAACTCAATCTGGGCCTGAGGACCCGCTTACAGTAGAGGGCTCTTCATTTCTGTTGGCTTGGTCCAGTCTCAAGTGCACCCAAGACACCACTCTCTCCTCCTGTGATCGGGCAGATGGGCTCCAGGGTGAAGGCCAGAGTTACCTTTGTGTTCTTGCCAAGGCATCCATCCTGTCCCTATCTCATATGGATAGAATGAGGATTTGGAGACACTGACATTCTCCAAATTCAGAGAAAGTTTCTGTGAGGATCCATCAACACAAATATGGAGGCAGAAATGAAAACAGTTGTGTCACAAGAGCTTGCATTAAAATTAGCTTCAGGTGAGACCCCATGGAGTCAGGAAAATGAATTAAAGGGGGGAACTTGTGCACAGTGTGGGATTATCAGTCCTCAAGTTTTGGGCTCCTTGTTCCTCTGTCATCAAAGGGCAGGTGTTTCTTTAACCTCCTGGACCCCATACAGGGTCTAGACAGGAACAGAATCCATATTCTTCTCTTTCCCTGTTTTATTACTTGCTTATACTCCTCACCAGCTCACCATCCCAAAATACCAGTCCTCAATGTTTTCATGAAAAATGGCCACTGTTTAATTTCTCAAGCCTTGTGAGGGTGCAGGGCTGTTGTGAGGGCTGGACCACAGTCTGGGCCACTGAGAGCAGGGAAGGAGCTCTCTTGCTGGCCACATGCATCAGGAGAGGCACAGAGCATGCCACTGAAACCAGAGACCCCAGATCCAGTGGTTGGCCCAAGACAGAAGTTTATATCTCCTGCAGGTAGACGACTTGCCATCCCCAATGTCTGGCTTTTGCTTCTGGGTTCAAAGTGGCTGCTTTAGGCATCCTCATCTCTCAGCCAGTGAGAAGAAGAGGCTCCTCTCCTTCTGCTCCAAAGGACCCCTCTCATTCTTGCAGCCCACTCCCGTTGGCAGGAATTTAGCTGCGTAGACAAAAGACCCTCCAGAGAGGCTGAAACTGCATCCGCACATTTCACAAGAGAAGCATACGAGGAGGGACCTAACAAAACCTGAACTTACCTTTTGGAGGTGGGCCCCTCATAGTACAGGCCTCCCCCTCTAGGTAAGTGTTCTAGGAGCCTATCAGCATCCATGTACCAGCTAATGTTGTTGTGAGAGGCTGTGTTCGTCTTTAGTGAATTATTTTTTGGAGATTCTTTCAACACATTTGCCCATTTCATGATGGATGATTTATGAGTGCACCTGCCCACACGTGTCATGCTGAGTATTCAGCAGTTTTTGACCAAAAATGGCATGACCCCTGTGCCCCACCCTGCCTATTCACCTGACCTCACCCTTAACGACTTTTTTTTGTTTCCTTGGATGAAAGAAGTCTTCAAAGGGGAATGTTTTGCCAATGTGAAAGAGATAAAACAAACAAACAAACAAAAAAAACGGCAGAAGCACACTGAAAGGTATCAAAATAGACAAGTTCAAAAACTTTCAAGCAGTGGAAAAAGCATCTCGATAGGTGTCTTCCATCAAATGGAGAGCACTTTAAAGGTGGCTGAAGTTTAAACATGTAAGAACAGGCTGGGAGTGGTAGCTCAAGACTGTAATCCCAGAACTTAGAGAGAATTGCCTGAGCCCAGGGGTCGAGACCAGCTTGGGCAACTTGCTGAGACCTCATCTCTACAATATATCAAAAACTAGCCAGGCATGGTAGCGTGTGCCTGTAGTTCCAGCTACTTGGAAGACTGAAATAGAAGGATCACCTGAGTCCAGCGGGTCGATGCTGTGGTGGTTGTGAGCATGCCACTGCACTCCAGCCTGGGCGACAGAGTAAGACTCTGACTCAAAAACAAAACAAAAAAATCACACAAAAACAAATGTAAGAATGAATACACGATTTTTAATAAATAAATTCTGGGGTTTTTGAGTCCTCTCTTGTATATTTACAAATAACTAGTCACTTCTGCCATGAGTAGTGTCTCTCCCACTGCTGGTAGTTTCAGCAAAGTCTGGATGGGAGGACACATCAGAGAGGTTTCACCTCTTGGGTAATGTCAATCTCTCGGCAGTCCCCACCTCAGGCCATTTCATCATGAGACCAAAGAAGTCCTAACGGGTGATGGGTGTGTCTGCCGTCAGCCTGGGATTGGAGAAGTGCTTGTGTAGGTGTTAGAGGGGCATATTCAGGCATCTGGCTTTGACAGGGAATATGATATACATGGTCACTTTCCACAGATGCATGTTCCTTTAACTTGGTCTCTGTAGGTTGCTTTTCTTGGGATAATTCATTAACTTCCAAAGAATACAAGAGCCCTTGAGAAATGGAGCCTACAGCTCTCAGAAACATGCAGTGCTGGCCCCAGGGAAGATACTCATTTGTTAGTTAGTAACAATTCAAAGTGCTCTAAAAATGTAATTCATGAGTGATTTTTTTTTTTTTTGAGTAGGAGTCTCACTCTGCTGCCCAGGCTAGAGTGCAGGGGCATGCTCACGGCTACCCTAGCATCAACCTGCTAGACTCAGGTGATCCTTCCACCTCAGCCTTCCAAGTAGCTGGAATGACAGGCGCATGCCACCATGCCCAGCTAATTTTTTTATTTATTGTAGAGACGAGGTCTCGCCAAGTTACCCAGGCTTGTCTTGAACCCCTGAGCTCAGGCAATCCTCTCGCCTCAGCCTTCCAAAGTGCTGGGATTACAGGCATGAGCCCCTGCACCCAGCTCATGAGTTATATTAAAATGAAAACAAAGTGGCCAAGTCTTCGTCCACAGCCACAGAAGATGGTACAATGGCCAAAATACACAGGGGCTTGGCTACCGTCCTAAACGGCCCTTCCTCCCTTTTTGTGGAAGCACTTGGAGGTTCCTACAAGTGACAGGGAGAGAAGACCGCAGTCGTCATGCCAAGTCTCTTCCTGCCGGCTCACATATGGTTCCCACGTTCTGCCTGATTGAAAGGACACCACGGTGCCGGCTTCAGAAGCCTTTGTGCCTCTCTGATTTTAAATGTAGGAACCATCAGGCCCCTCGCTGGCTATTATGAAGATGCCATGAGCTACTACTGATATACAAAGGAAGAGACAAAAAGCCCTGGCTACAGAGGACTGGAGAGATGCAGGTGGGACCTTTTCATCCAGGTGAATTTCTTGACTCATCCCAACTCCAAAGCTCTGCCCCAAACAGGGAGCCTGTCTCTGGCAGTCTAGAGCATTCATCTCCCGGACAGCAGGGCAGATGCCCAAGTCCTCTGCAGGTAGATGGCACAAAGCACTTTGTTTTTCTAAAACCCTCCCTCCTTTGGCTTTCTGTTGTTGACTCTTGAACAACTTTAACTTTCAAAAACTTTATCCTCCTTTGTAGGAGTGATTCATGCTCCTCGTGGAAGAATAGGATGCCACATAAAAGTGGAACAAAGAGAAACATAATCACTCGGGCTTTATCTAAAGTCACTGCAAACTCCCTAGTGTGCAATTTTTTATTCTGTTAAAGTAAAACATGTCAGTGTAAATGTGTGTCTTTTGTTTTTCATTAAACATTGAACATTTTAGCTTAATTGTTATAATTCCTTTGTATCACTCGAGATTCTGCCTGAGTGTCTCAGGCCGATGCCATTTCTAACCCTACCCTAGGGCCCCCTTCCCATTCTGATCTCCACTCTGTCTAGAACCTTCCACACTGTTCTAGAATGCCCTTGCCCCTTTTGCTCTTGGAGCCAGCTTGGGCCCACTCGGGTGGCAGGGTGGTAGCACCTGCACACCAGGGGCAGTTCTGCCAGCTGTGAACCTATAACAAACCTCTCAACCCTTTCACTCATTTACTGCTTGTGACAACAGCAAATGTTTCTGATTCCCAGCACCAAGCATTCTTTTTGCATGAACAAACATCAAGGAATGAAGATCTTCTGCCCACCCTGGTAGCCCTGTATCAGGCAGCACTCTTTGGTCACAAGCTACAGAAATCACTCTGGTTAATTCTGGTATCAAAGAAACCTTTATACACCCTGTGGGAAAGATGGGAGGCAGGACAGGAAGTAGGACAGATCTGGAGGGAAGCGGGTCCCTGCTGTGGGACAACACCGCCAGGGCAGGGGTATAAGCTGCAGCCATTTCTTCTCCCACATTCTGGAAGCAGCCCACTTGGGATTTAAAGTCTTTGGCAGGAGACCTGTGGGCAAAAGGCTGTGGCCAGCTGCCTTTGGGTGGGGAGAGGGAGCAAATGGTTGAGAGGACTCCAGGGATCCATGCCATGAGGGTCACTTGGAGGAGGTGGTATCTTACAGTGTCATCAATGGAGAGGGGTTATTTCCCCAGATAAATGTGAGGGGCTGTTAAGAAGGGGACTAGATGCTGGGTGGCCACCATATGGAAGATGTCCAATGGACGTCCTCCTCTCTCAGTCCGTGAGTCTGTCCTTCCACATCTCGTACCTCTCTCTACTTCTCGGTCTTCCAGCTTTGCTGCCTCCCAGCCTTCACCTCCCTTATGAGTCTTTGTGTTCATCACCCCCATTCACGATGGTTCATATCTGTGATGAGAATGTTGCAAGTGAAATGAATCATATTATTCACACCTCTGAACTGTGCTTTCCCTACAAGAGTGTTATATGCCCAAGCTCTTTCCCTGTGATGCACAGGCTGTCCTCGGTTGTGGTGTGCACGTCACTGCCCTTAGGCTTTGGGCTTGACATTGTCACATACTTGACCAGGGGGAAGGAAGACACAATGTATACTGTATTCAAGCAGAAGTCTCAGGAAAATTTCTGAGAGTCTGCCAGGTCTCCTGTGTCTGCTCTTTGCCAAGAGAATGGCATGTCCTCCCTGGGTGGCGCTTCTTTAGCCTGAGTTCTGGAATGGGGGGACACAGGAAGCAGTGATATAGCCCATGAGCAAGAAATGCATGACTGTTGCTGAAAGACACTGAAATTGAAGGTGTTGTTGCTTTTATTGTTATTGCAGCAAAGCCATCTAATAGGACAACATGAGCGTCTTTATGTGAGCAAGTCTTTTGTTCCTCAGAAGCAAAATCCTTGAGGACAAGCTGTGTCTCCCTTCCTTCAGCGCTTATGACAGTGCTGAGCATGTTATCAGTATCAAATAAATACTGACTGTCCCAGGGATCAAGTATCAATTTCCCACTTCTATACCCATATCTAGGTTCTAAGAAAGATAAAATATAAAGGTAAAACACATCTTGGGAAAGATGCAGAGACTAAGGTGAGAAACAAAATGAAGGACTTCGTAAAAGCAAATAATAACATGTATCATCTCAAATCGACATCTGCTCAGTGTGTTGATGCTGTAGAAAAAATAGCAGGTTGTGGAGGAAGGTCACGATAATCATCGTATCTCTACACACAATCTCCCTGTCTTAAAGCCATGTCATGGGGTGAGATGAACGTTGCGTCCATGGCGGGAAGAAACAGGTGAGGGGCAGAGGTTGGAAGTCATTTGTGTTGGTCACTGTGCGTTGGGAGCCATGCACACTGGCTGAAACAGGATGGGAAAGGACAGCTTTTCTGCTCCTCTGTTTCCCTGCTCGCCCTGCCTCTATGACTACCAGCACGCAAGGGAGAAGGCCAGAAGGCCAGAATCTTTGGCAGAAATGAACACCAAGCAGATGGTTTCCTGCTGTAAAATGACACCAAGGGCTGGCTTTTTGTTGAATTCACACCGAAGCGGGGGTATTCTTCAAAGGTCTGATTCCAAAACATAAACTTTTTGCTAGAAAGTTCCCAGCAGGGGAACTTCCGGAAAGCCTAAATCCCAGACAGTATATTAGTTGTAATGCCACTTTGATTGGGTACAGGAGTCTAAGATTGTTTTTTCCCCTCACAGGAAGTCTTAGCAACACCAACAGGAGATCCTGAAAACAAAGCAAAACAAAACAGTCATTCGTTTTGGAGTATGGGTCAGAATTTTCCTTCTTTTTAAGGCTGACTAACATTCCATTACATGGATATGCCACATTTTGTTTATTAATTCATCCAGCCATGAACTTTTGGGTTGCTTCCACTTTTTGACTATTGTGAATAATTCTGCTATGAACATTGGTATATAAAAATATCCGTTTGAGTCTCTGTTTTCAGTTGACTTGGGCATATATCCAGGAGTTGAATTTCTGGGTCACATTGTACTTATTTAATTTTTTCAGGAGCCACTAGACTCCTAGCCACTGTTTTCCACAGTGGCAGCACCAAATCATTTCTACCAGCAGTGCTCAGAGGTTCTAATTTGTTCACCTCCTAGCTGACACTTGCTATTCTCTCTCTCTCTCTCTCTTACTTTGTGTGTGGGGTGTGTGTGTGTGTGTGTGTGTGTGTGTGTGTGTGTGTGTGTTTGTGTGTGAAATCTTTAAGGTTTTCTACATATAAGATGATGTCTGTAAACAGAGATAATTTTATCTATTTATTTTTGTTTTTGATTACTTTTATTTCTTTTTCTTGCTTAATTGCTCTGGCTAGAACTTTAAATATATGTTGAATTGAAGTAGCAAAAATGGATACCGTTGTCTTGTTCCTGATCTTAGAGAAAAAACTTTCAGTCTTTCATCATTCGATATAATTTTTCTTCTGCTATTGACTTCTAGTTTTATAGCATTGTCATGGGAAGAGATACTTTGTATGACTTCAATATTTTAAAATTTGAAAGACTTGTTTGGTGGCCTAGCATGTAGTTTATCACGGAGAATATTCCATATGCACTAGAAAAAAAATGTGTATTCAGCTATTGTTGCAAGGAGTGTTTTGTATAGATCTGTTGGATCCAACTGTGTTATAGTGTTGTTTATGTCCTCTGTTGTTTTTTAAATTAATCTCCTATCTGATTGTTCTGTTATTGATCATAGGATATTGAAGTCTCCTACTATTATTGTAGAGCTGTCTATTTCTCCTTTCAGTTGTCTTTGCTTAAATTCAATTCTGAAACTAACTACCTGGAGTTAGCACAGAGGCCATGAGTGAAGGTCTCAGTCCCACAAGCCTGTGACCCACCTCAGATGCCAATCATAGGTGGTGGGCCCTCAAGTTACCCATAGATTCTCTCTGACTTGCCTATAAATTACAGGTTCCCACAACCTCTTTTCTCATGTTCAATCATTTGCTAGAATGGCTCACCTACGTTTACCAGTTTATTATATAATAAAGTAAAGACTATGATAAAGGATACAGATGAACAGCCAGATAAAAAGTTACACAAGGCAAGGTCCAGAAGGGGCTCAAATACAAGAGCTTCTGTCCCTGTGGAGATGGGGTGTGCCACCCTCCTGGCATATAGACCCAGTCTTATAGGGATTTTTATGGAGGCTTCATCCCATAAGTATGATCGATTATTAACTCAATCTCCAACTCCTTTCCCCTCCATTGGGAATGGGGGATGGGGTTGCAACTTCTTTCTGGCAAACAGCTCCTACCCAGGAGCTCACCTAGAGGTATCTCATTAGAACAAAAGACACTGCTATCATGCAGGAAATTCCAAGGGATTTTGGAGCTCTGTGTCAGGAACCATGGTTAAAGACAAATATTAGAACAAAAGATGCTTCTAGCACCCCTGTTGCTTAGAAAATCATAAGGAATCTCAGGATCTGTGTCAGGCACTGGGAGGCAGAGGCCAATATATATTTCTTATTATTTTACAGAGGTTGTCACATGTAATGTGTTATTGAGTCTTTCTGTGTCTCAGCTGCTCAGTGAAGTAAGTTCATATGTGCTTAGCACTTGGCAAGTCCTCAACAAACTGAAGCTATTATTATTATTAGATTATCAATAATAATATGCATATCTCATTAAGGAGGTGTCACCTTCCCTCCACATATTCCTATGTTGTGGTGGAATTCTACATTACGTGGCTGGGCACTGTACTCCAGAGAGTCTGAGGTTCCAGGTCTGCTGGGAAGAGAATTCAGTCCTAAGGCTTATCAGTTGCTCGCACTCCAATCAAGTTATGCCAGAAGATGTTCACAGAACCCCACTTATTTCACCAAATAATCTGTATTTACGATATCCTTCTGATTCATAATATACCTGCCCTGCAGCCAGTGTGTCACTGTCAGATCTGCAGCCTCCATGTCACACAGGACTTGTGAAAAATACAGATTTCCAGGCCCCAGACCTGCTGAGTCGTAAGCCACATTTTAACAAGATCTTCCGATGATTCATTTGCTCATTCACATTTTAGAAACACAGATTTTAGCACCAATTGAGAGAAGCAAGGCTCCCTTAGCTGGAGTGTGGACTTTTGAGTGAGGCCTTTCAGAAACTAAGCCTCAGTGTGCCTCTAGACCTGGGCACTCAAATGCTCACAAGTCATTCTGGAGAAGGATAAAAAATACTTACACTTGCCTAGAAAGCACAGGGTCACCGCTGATGTGTTAAAAAGTAAGTGAGAAGTGTGAAAACGCTTCCCTCAGGTTTAACCTTCAGCCAAAGATCAGCAGGGAATTCAACTGGGAAACCTTAGACACCCCAGGTCAACTTTCAAAGCCCTCATGACAAGCTTCCCGAGGCCCTTGCGAACAAATACAGAAAAGAAGAGAGAAGGGACATGATGAGAAGCATCATTCTAGAATCTACCTCTGGTTCCACTGTCACCAGTTCTGTGATATTAGGCAAGACACTTAACCCCTATGAGCCCTGTTGTTAAACGGACATGTAACTTGTTAAATGGAGATTATGACAGCTCTTCTGCCTACTTCACAGGGTTGTTCACTGCTGGGTGTCATGAAGCGAGTCCAGTTTCAAAATCTGTGACTCTATTCTGCAAACATGCTATACATGACCTGCAGCTTCCTTACAGCCACTGCAAGTGTCAGAGAGAGAACTGTAGCCCGGACCTCAGCTGGGGAGTCACTGCATGGTAATAACTAGGAATTTCTGTCATTCTACTTTTCCATTTTTTTTACATGCATTGCAGCTGGATTAGCTCATTTAATGCCCCCCAAACCATGAAGAAACATATTACTATTCTAATGTAGACATGGACATGAAGGCTGAGAATAAGTCTTATTCTGAAATGGATATATGTGTCAGTCATCATTCTCCATTTTTCTTATTCCAATCTGACTTGGAAATACAGCCTTATTTCATATGTCATAGCGGAAATGTGATTTTAGACTTTTGCAAATGGTGTATGCATGCTTTGAGCAAATGGGATAGTCAATCTAGTTTCTAAGAAGTGTGACTCCAAGGAGTTCCAGAGGTCACCATCAGCTCACTCGCTCTGTCTTGCAAGACATGGAAAGTATGTACAAAGTATGTACAAAGTGGCACAGATACCCCTAAAGAGGCTAAATATTTGGCTAAAGGGATTCAAAATTCCAGAGAACTGCCCCAAGGAAAAGAACTTTTGGTGGAAAAAGACTTCTCACCTTACAAATTCAGCTATCAAGGTAGGTAATGGAAGAAATGAAAGAGAGTCAAAGTTAATAAGGCAGACTTCAATACATTACACAGAAATTCCCATCATCTCTTAAATCTGGTAGAGCTCAGGAGCACCCTTCATCCAGGTTTCAATGAGGAATAAGGGTTAGAATCCTGGATGTTTTTGTGCTGAGGATGACCTGAGCAATGTGTGTTAAATGCTCACATCACAGGGGAAGGACCTGTCCCTCCTGAACATCTAGTGACTTGTCCAGTTGACAAATTTTGGTGTGATGGATAAGACTGGAAAGTAAGACTTCTGGCACCCAATATAAAGCCCTTTCTACTGATACGATTGGAACTTTTTCTAGGGAGTTGTGTTTATTAGGTTATAAAGAGTCATATTATAAACCAGTTCATTCCTGGCTATGAGCCCAAATACAGCCTCAGAGAGGAGTTCCAAAGGTCACCATCAGCTCATGCGCTCTGTCTTGCAAGGCTTCTCAAAGTCCCACAGTTGTTAATTCATTTGTGGATTTGGTATAACTATGTAAAGTATATACAAAGTGGCACAGTTAAGAGTGGATAGAATTCAAGGGGTAAATGTAGGTAGAAAAAACGGAGAATGTGAGAAGCAGGTAAGACAGGTTAACATAACTTTTAACTACTTCTTATTTTTAAAAAAGGTTATAACTTTCTCAAGATCAATCTCATTAAAAAAAGAGAGAGGAAGAAAAGGAAAAGGCCAAACTTCCGTATTAGAGGAATTACTCTCCATGCAATGAATGTATTTGTGGCAATTTTTCCCCAATGAAATACTTGATTTATTGCATTTTTCTCCACATTTGTGAGTGGAAGGTGTCAGAACTGTGACTTTTCCATTTCACGGGGGCCAATCATGGGTAGATGGTATTTTGTGTTCCACTTTCCATTGTCCTCGGACTCCGTCTGGGCCAGATGTCTCTTCTAAGAGTTGACGGTTACAAGACGCAGATCAGTCCCAATAGGTGGCCACTATTTTAATAAATATTTTCCTACTCATAGAAATATTCATCGATGCTGCTGTAACATTGAAAGGAGAGATTTACATTTTTAAATGTGGCATTTTGGATTAGGCCGTAGAAGAAAGAATACGTTGACCAATTTTCCACTTGCCGTTGGTTATTTGACTACTGATTTGATTGCAGAATTGTTCTTATGTTGTAGTTGTTGTTTAGGCTAAACTAAGCATTCAAGTGGGTTATAAATGGTTGCTTTCAAATTGACTCATAGTCAAACTATATAGAAAATACATTATACAGCAACTAATCAGGTTCAGGAGTAATTGTTAGAATCCTTAGATGCTATTTAAAAAATAAGATAATTGTAGACATAGAATGAAGTGGTTTTTGACTTCCTTTAGTTGAAAAAATATAAGAAGTAAAATGGTATAGAAAAAAATACTATAAAAATGAAAATAGTGAATATTCATCTTAATAATGTATTTTTCTCACAGAACACACATCTAGTGAAACATTTGAAATACTACAGTAAAGAAATACAAAGTTATAGCATTTTCCAACAGAACTAAGAAACAGCTTGATTCTGTCACAACCATCCATTATATATTTATGGGAAGCAAACATATGGTGATTAAAAGCTCAAAGTTTGATAACTTCTAATCTCTAATACCTGGAGTGTACTTCAGCACCAGTTAGAGGTTGCAGAATAACCTATTTGGAAAACTAAAGAACAACTTTGTTAAAACAAAACGTAACCCTGAACTTTGCAAATGGAGCTTCTTTCTTTTCCCCTACTTGAATACAGGACTTTTTACTTATCCTTGAGAGTGGGCCGGACAAGGTGTGGGGTTAACCAGCTGTCACAGATCTTACTTCTGAAACAGCTGAGATTCACAGGCAGATAAGACCACATGCATTTTCTTCTGAAGGAGCAGGGCTTTCTGAAAACTTCTTAACCAGCTTCATACAGAAGAGCCCCCAAGGCCAGTGGGCCACCTGGGCTGTGTGTTCCTCTTCCCCTGGGCACTGAGGTTGACTCAGACTCCAAGACTGAACATCCATCATAGGAGAGCACTTCTTCCCAGAGGACACAGGGAGCAGAATGGATATGATTTGCAGTTCCGACCCACCATTTCACCAGCTCTGCATAGAGCCAGAAATAGCACTGTGTGGTGAAAAACAACTTGCTCATATTCGGCAAACATTTCTTCCTGAGTGACTGCTGTTCATGGCCCTAAACCTCAGGGTGAGCGAGGAAGTCTTCACCCCTCCGCTCATGGAGTTTTTAGAAACCAACATCTTCCTACCACTGACTGGCCTGCGAATAGTAACCATGGGCGCTTCTGGAGGCTGAATAATTTGCTTCATTTGACCCTTAGATAGAAATCGCTGCCAGCAAATCCCTTAGAATTCCTTAAGAGAAACTTTGTGTGTGAAACTCATCCAAAAAATTCTCAATAAGCCAGTCATGGAATCATGAAGCCACAAGGGCATCAAGCTTCCTCCTTTGCAGAGGGAAAGAAGGTTTCCTTGTGCCTGTCTCTGGCCTGGGAAGCCCTGCTTCTAGTGACGGGGCCAGCCAGTGCCAGCCTGAGCCGACACACAGGGCACAACCTGGTTTCCACTCTCTCCAAACATTCACCTCTCTGTTCAGCAGCTCCAGGCCCCAGTGTCTCGTCATTTCTCCAAACCGCCACCTCTGTTTGGGTGAAATCGCCTTTTAACACATTTGGATTTTCCGTTTGAGGTATATTTTCAGACACAGAGTAAGGAAAACACTTCCCCGCCCAATATATTTTTCTGAGAGATAGTAAGATAGATTTGTTTTTCATGGCAAAGGTGGTCTCTTCCTATAAATTTTCTTGGACTGGATTTCAGGGTTTTAATTACTTTCTTAGGATCCTTCGTATTCAGGGAGTTTCTTGATGGTGAGATACCAGGTTATTTTAAAAAATCTATTGGGCAACCTCTTTGGGCCCCCTCCCACTGTGGGAGCTCTTCTGTCCTCTTAATAAATCCCACTTTCTAAAAAAAAAAATTATATATATATATATATATATATATATATATATATATCAGCCACAGCAGAATTGGAAAAACTATGACCCCTGGGCCAAAGCCTGCCTATCACCTGTTGTTGTCAATAAAGTTTTATTGGAACACAGCCATATGTTCAATTACAGACTGTTCTGTCACTGCTTTTCTGCTACAACAGCAGAGTTGAGTGGTTGGAACAGAGACTATATGGGCCATGAAGCCTAAAACATTTCCTTTGTCGACCCCTACTGTGTAGCCAAAAGCCAACTTCTCGCTCCCCTTGGGTCTCCTGCCCTCATTCCCACACACGCTTGCTTATGGTTTTTTCCAGCTCTTCTCACTCGTCCTTGAGGTTTGGTCCCTGGTATTCTAAACACAGAGCCTCCTGCCTCTCCCAAAATGATTCCTGACATCCTCCCCCGGTTCAAATTCAACCTCCTGATGAGTCTACAGTGAAGGAAGCCATGGGGGAAACCTGTAGTCCAACCCCAACCCATGTCCCACGCAGGCTGTGTTCTCTTGCCCAGAGAGCTAGGAATGTGTTTTTGAGCTTATCTGTGTCTTGGATTGTCTTTTCCAGATTGATGCATCCTTTAATTCTCATCTCATAATTCTAATTTCCCACCTTGCCGAGTGTTGGATGCATTGCAGTTGCTTTATGCCCTAAACACCGTCAATGTCTCCACGACACTCAAAAGATGGCGTCATTAAGCCTACTCTAAGGATGACAGACTGAGATGCAGAGAGGTTAGGTTATTTGCTCAAGCTTACAAAGCTAGTAAGTGGCCAAGCCAGAATTTAAAGTCAAGTCAAAGACATTCCCAGTCGCGTACTGAAGGACTTCATTTACACTGTGTCACCTGGGAATAATAATGATGGACTTATTCTATCTATTCTAGAGGAAATAGTTCTGAAATTCATGCACGCTTCTCTGTCATCTCAGTTAGATGAGTGGCTCTGAGTGACTCTACAATGTGTACGATAGACTGGTGGGTGGTAAGTAAGGGGAAACAGGTTCCAACTCGCCCCAAGGAAGCCCTGTTCAAAAGCATTTCCCAGAGGGTGAAGCTTAGAGCTCACAGCAGAGCCTTGGGGTGGGAGTTGGGGGGCTCTCAGGGGACTAGTGCGTCAACTGAGGTTGAGGGAAGGCCTTCTTAGCTCTGAAATCATGTACCTTCAACACTTTGGAAAAGTTATTCTGTGAATTCCAATGGCCTACAGATGACGTCCTAATGCTTGTGACTCCCGTGGTCCTGGCAAAGCTTCACAAGGCACCGTTCTCAGACATGAGTGAGTGCTTGGCTCACCCCGAGCTCTGTTAAGGTACAGATTCTGCAAGTCTGGGGCCATGATTTTGGTTTTCCAATGAGCTCCCAGGTGATTCAGTGCTCCTATCTCAGAACCACACCTCCAGTGGTGAGGTTTCAAGGGCATGTGGCTTAAAAACGGCCAGTCACAATCCCTGTGTTCCCCCATCTGGATCTCCGTGGTCTGCACTAGCTCCAGCTGTCTTCCTTGGCCTTGGCTTCACCTCAGTGCCCTGCTTCCAAGCAAGGTCATAGACATTTCTCATCCAAGACAGAGCATTTCTGGAATGAAAAGGGGCATTAGTAGGCTGAGGTATACATTAGAGCTGAGATCTTTTTCATCGAAGACCCTCTTCTGAGTCTTCTTTTATTTTTTCCATAAAATTCATGTTCTCACATCTTCTTTTAATCCTAAAACAGTATCTCTTGTTTTTACATTTGCTTTTTTTATGGGTTATCTGTCCAAAGGGAAATGAGACAAGAAACAAAAAACAGTTCAAACAGTAAATAAACTGTTTAGGATTTGATGTGTATTCATGAGTCACAGGGTAGGAAGAGGAACTCCACTGACTAGGTCGGTAAACCACAAACCCTCTGAATCAATAGTATTCCGTTTGCTGTTCTAATAACGGCAAACACCAAGGTGTACCAGAGTGGGTGTGAGGGGTTTCCTTTTTTTTCTTATATGATGTTTGAACATAGTGTTAAGTTCATTCAGAGGAGGCAGGAAGATACTCTGTCTCATGGTCTTACCCTAGGGAGGTTGGGGCTATCTGTCCTGCTGTACACTGCCGAGATCACTGGCCCCTCACAGGGAGGGTCGGACGTACCTATATCTCCTTAACCCTCACAAAGATGTGTGGGTTGGCTGTACTTACTGTGATGGAGGTGGACTCAGTCCTTCAGATAATGAACTGTCATGGGAGGAAGCTGGGGCTTGAACTCCTGTCTCCGGACTCTGAAGCTATTGACTGTGTTTGTCACAAAACAGCTCTCGGGCTGCAGGAGGCTGCAGACCCCCACCACACCTTCACCTTGCAGACAAGGAAAGTTGGCCTGGAGGACAGAGGGTTTTACAACAAACAACACAATGAAGAGCAATGGAGAGGAGCGAGGAGCATGTGTTTGATTTTGGGATTCAGGCTCCTCGTGTTCCACAGTGTCCCCTCTAAAGCACTCACAGATGCACAGTGGGGATAAGGAGCTGTCACTGACATTATCTCTGTCACTGCATAGGAGGGGGGACCCAAAAAAACCCCAGAATTATCTTTTGGAGGGCAAGTCCCTTGTTGTACAGGCTTTCCCTGGTAGGTGACTGTTCTAGGAACCCATCGACTTTCTTGCACCAGCTAGCGTTATAATGAGAGGCTGCATTCTACTTCAGTGCTTTTTTCTTTTTGGAGATTTTTTTCACTGCATTTGCCTATCTTATGATGGGTGATTTTTGAGCACACCTGCCCACACTGCACTGAGCAATCAGCAGTTTTTAACCCCAAATGGCATGATCCCCATGCCCTACCCTCCTCATTCACCTGATCTCACCTGGAGTGACTTCTTTTTGATTTTTGTTTGCCTGAATGAAAAAGTTCTCAAAAGGAAACGTTTTGCTGATGTGGAAAAAGTGAAACCAAAACAGCAGAAGTACTAAAAGGCATTAAAATTGATGAGTTCAAAAACTGTACTGTGCAGTAGAAAAAGCATCTCAATAGGTGCATTGCATCAAACAGAGAGGACTCTGAAGGTGACTGAAATTTAAAAATGTGAGAATAAATAGAGAATTTTTTGTAAATAAATTCCTGGTTCTTTTGGGTCCTCCTTCATATATGTGTTCACATACACTAGCACTCTGTGAGCATGTGTGTGTGTGTGCATGTGCAAGGGTGTTATTGCATGTGAGTGTGTGTGTGTGTATGTTTGTACATATGCATGAGTGTGTGTGCATTTTGGGTGGGAAGAAGAGTATTTATTGAGCCCCAAGCACATGCCTGGCACTGAGCTAGAATTTCATTTAAATTATTGTACCTAATCAGCACACTTTTGAGGTAGGCAGTATCATTATCTGCAGTCGT
>CAUYQG010057624.1:0-32403 GCA_963574415.1 Tarsius wallacei
ACAGATTTTATCTAACAACAGAAGCTACCTTGAGGCCTGAAAAACATCACTGAAGGTTTGTTCCAGCCGGGCTTGGTGGCTTAGCCTGTAATCCCACGCGTTTGGGAGGCTGAGGTGAGTGGATTGCCTGACCCCCGGGTTTGAGACCCGCCTGGGCAACTTGGCAAGACCTCATCTCTACAATAAATTAAAAAAATCAGCCGGGCGTGCTAGCGCACGCCTGTAATTCCAGCTACTCGGAAGGCTGAGGTTGGAAGGATCGCCCGAGCCCAGCAGGTCGAGGCTGCAGTGGCCGGGAGCAGCCACTGCACTCCAGTCTGGGCGACTGAGTGAGACTCCAACTCAAAAAAAAAAAGAAAAGGAAAGAAAGTTTCTTCCAAGCTGTTTTTTCCTCAGAAATAAAATGTTCCAAATAGGAAGACAATGAAGGAATTCGACAAGAGGAAACGACCCACAGGGCCTGAACGACCAAGAGTGCCTCATCCATGAAAAAAGAATGTTGCACCTGTCTGCACCAGGTGTTTTCCCAGGTGTGGAAGGGTCCCCAGGTGTGCATCCTTCCACACAAAGACTGCTGCAAAGTCTTGGGCTGAAAACTGTTCCTCTGGCCCCCAGAGACTTTATTATAGAAATAACTTGTTTCCCTGGATAATTTGAATAAGGAAGTTAAGTTTGTAAAGAGTTAAATTTGTTAGAAAGATCATAATATGTATTAGTTAATTTGGGATATAAGTTCTGTTTTAAAGTTGTTTAATGAGAAGCTTTATAATTTTAAGATTTTTATATTAACAGTTGTGGGGATTGTTTTTTACAGGGTAACATCATTGTGTTGGGATAATGTTGTTTTGGGTGGATACAGTCTCCGCCCTTAGAGAGAACATCAGCCAAGCATGGAGAAGAATACTTAAACTTAAACATCATTTTAACATCACAAAAAATCCCTGTAATTTGTTGTAAGTGATTTGTTTTTTAATGATGATTTTAACTTGCTCTGTGACAGCAACTTGCAGAGATTATTTCCCTTGTAGAGAGAAATATAAGCTCACTGCTAGCTCGCAATAAATGGCATCCACATTCTCATAACAGGTGTCCAGTCTCTCTTTCTCTCTCTCTCTCTCTCTCTTTTTCTTTCTCAGAATCGCTGACGCCGTCTCCACCTTTGGGAACCCTTGGTTTTTTTGTGAGAGCAGGACTCTGGCATTGATCTGAATAGATATTTTTGCCACTCTGTTCTTCTTGGGTTATTTTATTTTATTTTTGAGTTGGGGTCTCACTATGTCACCCAGGCTGGGGTGCAGTGGCATGATCCTGCCTCACCATAGCCTTGACTTCCTGGGCTCAAGTGATCCTCCTACCTTAGTCTCCTGAATTGCTGGATCTACAGGCAGGTGCCGCCACACCCAGTTATTTTATTTTATTTATTTTATTTTTTAGAGACAGTATCTCACTATGTGGCTCAGGCTGATCTCAAACTCCTGAGCTCAAGTGATCCTCCCATCTCAGCCTCCCAAAGTGCTGGGATTACAGGCGTGAGCCACCTCACCTGGCTCTTCCTGGGTTATGACTTACGTAGTGCTATCGTGATGCTCCATGGATTGGTTTGAACTATATTTTTAAATAATCAAAAGCCTCCTTTGGTGCCTTCGGTTGCAGCAAGATGGAGTCTAAACTAGTTACAGACCAGGCAGAACTGGCTTTATCTGTCCCTGGTGCCAAGCCCTACTTCCTCAATTCTAGCTTATAAAGGGCAGTACTTCTGGTACGGTACCACCCACATCTTCCATCTTATGTTGTCCTTGGAACAAACTTTACAAGAAGAAAGTTCTAGTGATTAGATAGTCTGGTTACATGATATTCCTTTTCACATTAATTTTTGCCCTTTCATGTGCAGCTGGGCTCTCCATAGAGACCAAAGGATTTCCCCCTTTTTTTTTTTTTTTTGAGTTGGAGTCTCACTCTGTCACCCAGACTGGAGTGCAGGGGCCGCTCCCGGCCACAGCAGCCTCGACCTGCTGGGCTCCGGCGATCCTTCCATCTCAGCCTTCCAAGTAGCTGGAGCTACAGGCGCACGCTACCACGCCCAGCTAATTTTTTTGAATTAGTGTAGAGATGAGGTCTTGCCAAGTTGCCCAGGCGGGTCTCGAACCCGTGGGCTCAGGCAATCCACTCACCTCAGCCGCCCAAGGCGTGGGGTTACAGGCTGAGCCACCGAGCCCAGCTGGATCTCCCCTTTTTATAAGCCCAAGACCTGACAGGCATTGCCCAGTAAAAGTCTCTGACCCACAGTGCATCACAATAGTCTTTGAATGATGTAAAGGGATCAGATCCTACAACTGCAGTGTGCCTCTGCGCACACTGCAGTTCATCCAACACTAGGAGGTGGATGAAATAATCACCGTCCTTGGAGGACTGCTTTTAAGAACAAGAAGGTCTCCACCCCCTGCAGCCTAAGCAGGTAAAGCCAGGATGGTTGTTACTGTGGGTTCCTCCCATGTTTTGAGTGCTCTAGAGACAGGAGCTCACAATTTATTTTTTATTTTTTTATTTTTTTATTTTTTGAGTTGGAGTCTCACTCTGTTGCCCAGACTGGAGTGAGGTGGCCACTCCCGGCCACCGCAGCCTCGACCTGCTGGGCTCCCGCGATCCTTCCGCCTCAGCCTTCCAGTAGCTGGAACGACAGGCACGCGCTACCACGCCCGGCTAATTTTTGGTTTATTGTAGAGATGGGGTCTCGCCAAGTTGCCCAGGCAGATCTCGAACCCGCGGGTTCAGGCAATCCACTCACCTCAGCCTCCCAAGGCATGGGATTACAGGCTGAGCCACCGAGCCTGGCTGGAGCTCACAATTTAAAGAAACTTTGTGTCAAGCCTTTTGTACTGTTAAGATTTCTTCGAAAGGCCAGGCATGGTAGCTCAAGCCTGTAATCCTAGCACTTTGGGAGGCTGAGACGAGAGGATTGCCTGAGCTCAGGGGTTCAGGACCAGTCTGGGCAACTTGGTGGGCTTAGTAGTGCATGCCTGTAGTTCCAGCTACTTGGAAGGCTGAGGCAAAAGGATCGTCTGGGTCCAGCAGGTCAAGGCTGGGGTGGCCATAAGTGTGCCATTGCACTCCAGCCTGAGCAACAGTGAGACTCGGACTCCCAAAAAAAAGATTTCCTAGATAAATGTATGCATATATTTTTGGAAATGGGGTATTCCTATATTTCATAAGATACCTAGTTCTCTATGATACACAATGACCAAAGTTTTTTTGTTTTTGTTTTCTTTGTGTCAGGGTCGCACTCTGTTGCCCAGGCTGGAGTGCAATGGCATCATTCTGGCTCACCTCAGCCTCGACCTCCTGGGCTCAGGCAATCCTTCTGCCTTAGCCTCCCCAGTAGCTGGGACTATAAGTATGTGCCATTATCTAATCAAATCAGCTAACTTTTTCATGTTTTTAATTTTGATTTTTGTAGAGA
Source organism: Tarsius wallacei (assembly GCA_963574415.1). Lineage (NCBI taxonomy): Eukaryota > Metazoa > Chordata > Mammalia > Primates > Tarsiidae > Tarsius > Tarsius wallacei. Next base: position 3,458 of record CAUYQG010057624.1, read on the forward strand.
CAAGGTCTCACTATGTTGCCCAGGTTGGCTTCAAACTCCTGGGCTCAAGTGATTCTCCCACCTCAGCCTCCCATAATGCTGGGATTAGAGGTGTGAGCCACCGCACCAGGCCAGGAATGTATCTTAAGAAATAAATTCAATATATAATTAAATATATTCATGGAGATGTTCAGCATGACCAGTGTCCAAAAGGAGGGAATTTGGTTTCATAAATTATAACCCATTCTGTTATTCAATAAATATTTATGAAATGTCTCTCGTATGCCAGATGTTATCTTTGAACCTAGGGCTACAGCAGTGAAGAAAGCAGACAACCTTTCTACCCTCATGGAGATTACTTTCTAATGGGGGCAGAGCAAGACAAAAATAAACAAATAAGTAAACATGCAGGATGGCAAGTGATAAGTGTTTTGGAGAAAAATAAGGCATAGACAGGAATAAGGAGCTCAGGAGTGGGAAGGGAGTGGGGTTTTTCTTATCTTACGTAGGGTGATGGGTGAGCCCTGTGAAACAATACAGAGGAACATAAAATATTAGTATTAAGAATACTCTAAGCCAGGCTCGGTGGCTCAGCCTGTAATCCCACGCCTTGGGAGGCTGAGGTGAGTGGATTGCCTGAGCCCGCGGGTTCGAGACCTGCCTGGGCAACTTGGCAAGACCTCATCTCTACAATAAATCAAAAAATCAGCCGGGCATGGTAGCGCGCGCTTGTAATTCCAGCTACTTGGAAGGCTGAGGCGGAAGGATCACCGGAGCCCAGTGGGTTGAGGCTGCAGTGGCCAGGAGCAGCCACTGCACTCCAGTCTGGGCAACAGAGTGAGACTCCAACTCAAACAAACAAACAAAAAAAGAATATTCTAGCAGTATGGAAAAGGTTCCATGATATAATGTTAAATGAAAACCAAAGAATAGGAAATAGAATATCTGCTGTGGTTTCAAATATTTAAGTATGCATGTGTATATATGGGATTTAAAAACATGAAAATAGTTGTTCATGGGTAGAATTAGGAATGGTTTTGAAATTATCTTCCAGCAGTATTTACTCTAGGCATATTATGTTTTCATTTTTAAAAAGTGTTCTGAGGTTTCCCAGAATTAGTTTGAAATTGAATGAGCATAGGGCAAGAGTACAGATAGAAGCCTTGTTTGCTCTGGAAGTATTTTAATTGGGGCACGTCTAAGTAAGAATCTTCCATTAGCACGACTACAAATTATATATTTTAAGAGAGATGAAAGTCATGTTGATCCTGGTGCTGAGAACAACAGTTGTACAGTATTGGCTGTGAATATGAAAATGATGATAAGTTTACCATATGTTCATACTTGAGTTATCACATTCAGATTTGGTATGTGGTTATATTTTTTAAGATTGACTAAAATAAAATGTACTGATATATCTTACTTCAACTGCATTTCCTCATGTACCCAAAAGATGATAACTAGTGATACAAAATGTAATTTGGTATCCCTTATATAAAGTAGAGAAAATTCTCTAAAGGTCTGTAACTGCTCCCAGAGTGGGTCTTCTGGGAGCTTAGACTCAAAATCCATGGTTACTGTGTTCCTCTGATAATGTTTTTATGGAACGGCCAAAGCATGGCAACAGAAAGGGAGAAAACATTTGCAAACTACCCATCAAACAAGGGATTGATAACCAGAATGTATAAGGAGTTCAAATAACTCAATAATAATAATAATCATTGGATTTTAAAATGGGCAAAATATCCGAATAGACATTTCTCAAAAGACATGCAACTGGCCAACAGGTGTGTCAAAAAACGCTCAACCTTACTAATCATCAGAGACATGCAGATCAAAACTACAATAAGATGTAATTTCACCCCAGTAAAAAATGGGTTTTTATCCAAAAAATAGGCAATAACAAGTACTGGTAAGGATGTGGAGAAAGGGGAACCCTCCTACACTCTTGGTGGGAATGTAAATGAGTACAGCCACTATGGACAACAGTATGGTGCTTCCTCAAAAAGTCATAAATAGGCCGGGCTCGGTGGCTCAGCCTGTAATCCTGTACCTTGGGAGGCTGAGGTGAGTGGATTGCCTGAGCCCACGGGTTCGAGACCCGCCTGGGCAACTTGGCGAGACCTCATCTCTCCAACAAATCAAAAACTAGCCGGGTGTGGTAGCGCGCGCCTGTAGTTCCAGCTACTTGGAAGGCTGAGGCGGAAGGATCATCGGAGCCCAGCAGGTCGAGGCTGCAGTGGCCGGGAGCGGCCACTGCCCTCCAGTCTGGGCGATGGAATGAGACTCCAACTCCAAAAAAAAAAAAAAAACAAATCACAGTTTTCTTCCCCGTAAAGAAGAGTCAGAATGTGCTATGTCGATTCCATCTGCTTGCTGAACTAGCTCAAGATTTATCACAGGTGGCCTGTGGCAGGAAGCACATCCACAGACCTGGTGAATTTAGACAGGCCGTGACCCAGCCTGCAAAAAAGAGGAGACTGGGGGCTTCACTTAGCTCTTCGCAAAGTTATCCTCCTTGTGATTTTGACTTTAATTCCATGGTTGGGCAATCGCAGAATAACTAAAACTGTTTTATTATCTTCAGACAATAGGTATACTTTATCCAGCAGGAAATGGAAACTCTGATTCATGCATTTATTTTCATTAGTCAGGAGAGAGTTTACTGCAGCTTTTTTATTGGTTAGCTCTCCTGAATGATTCTTAAAACTACCCCAGGTGCAAAGTACGGCAGCCCGAGCTAACAGAAAATGAGTCTACAGCTGTATTCCACGGCGGAGGAAAAAGGTTGCCAGTGTGAGCCGCTGGTTTTTACTGTGTTTTCTTTTTGTAACATGCCATCTTGGTAAACATCTCTATTATCTAGGACATGGACAGACATTAAGACTCCAAGAGATTAGCCAAAAGACTTGAACGATTTATAAAAGACAGCACTCAATTAGTAATCAAATATCAAACATGGAAAACTATCAGCTTCATAAAGTCATAGAAATGCAAACTGGAGTCATTTTTCAGCAAATCAGCAAATAATATGATGTGTGTGTTTTGCATTGGGCCGGACCACTCAGGGGGAAAAAAACACACAAAACAAGAATTTAAGCAGGGGAGCAGGATTAGACAATCTGGCAAAATTATAGGCCAAATTTTGGAAATTTGTACATAGATACATTTCACTGAGGATTGTACCCTTCTACACCAAAGGATTTCTAATGACTTCACAAAATTAATTACCTTTGAAGTGAAGGCGTATTAGAATATTAATAGTGGAAGTCTTTGGATTGTAGGACTATAGATTATTATTTTTCTTTCTAGTGTTCTACCGTTCACCTAACTATTCATTCCCACTTTTTCTAGGTGCTAGGGCTACAGCGATGGGCCAAGCATGATGGCTCACTCCTGTAATCCCAGCACTTTGGAAGGCTGAGGTGAGAGATTGCTTGAACCCAGGAGTTCAAAACCAGCCTGGGCAGCATAGCGAGATCGTGTCTCTAAAAAAACTGAAAAATAAAATTAGCTGGGCATGGTAGCATGGTAGCCTAAGTCCAGGAGGTCAAGGCTGTCCTGAACCATAATCGTCCTGATCATGCCACTGCATTCCAGCCTGGGCAACAGTGAGATTCTGACTCAAAAAAGAAGAAAGTCAAACACAGTGCCCATGCCTGTAATCCCAGCATTTTGAGAGGTGGAGGTGAGAGGATTGCCTGAGCCCAGGGGTTTGAGACCAACGTGGGCAACTTGGTGAGATGTTGTCTCTATGATAAATCATAAAATTAGCCAGGTATGGTGAGGCACGCCTGTAATCCCAGCTACTTGGGAGGCTCAGGCGGAAGGACTGTCTGAGCCCAGGAGGTAGAGACTGCAGTAGCTGTGAGCATGCCACTGCACTCCAGCCAGGGTGACAGAGTAAGATTCTAACTCAAAAAAAAATATCCCTTCTCTTTCTCCCTTCAGTTTTCCCTCCTTTTCATGCTCTGTGGTAGAGCAAAGATGGCTGCAGAGTGAGACTAACTAAAAAAAAAGTAAAAAAAATAAATAAAAAGAGAAACAGGTTGGGTCCAGTGGCTCACGCCTATAATCCCAGCACTTTGGGAGACCGAGGTGAGGGAATTGCCTGAGCTCACGGGTTCGAGACCAGCCTGGGAAACTTGGTGACACCTCATCTCTACAATAAATCAAAGCATTAGCCAGGCGTGGTGGTGTGTGCCTGTAGTTCCAGCTACTTGGAAGGCTGAGGCGGAAGGATTGCCTGGGCCCAGCAGGTCGAGGCTGTGGTGGCCGTGAGTGTGTCACTGCACTCCAGCCTGGGCAATAGAGTAAGACTCCAACTCAAAAAAAAAAAAAATTGAAACAGCAATGAACAAGATAGCAAGATCTCTACCCTGCAGGAGATTATAGTCTAGTGTATATTTGCGATAGCAATACAATTTTAGTGATAAGAGCTTTGAACAAGCAATTGTGGTGTTATTTTAGGCAGGGATGTGAGATGGTCTCCACAAAGAGGTGATGTGCGATCTAAAAAAAAATCTGAATCAGCCGGGCGCGGTGGCTCACGCCTATAATCCCAGCACTTTGGGAGGCCGAGGTGAGAGGATTGCCTGAGCCCAGGGGTTCGAGACCCACCCGGGCAACTTGGCGAAACCTCATCTCCACAATAAATCAAAAAATTAGCCGGGCGTGGTGGCGTGTGTCTGTACTTCCAGCTACCTGGAAGGCTGAGGTGGAAGGATCGCTGGATCCCAGCAGGTTGAGGCTGTGGTGGCTGTGGGTGTGTCACTGCACTCCAGCCTGGGCAACAGAGTGAGACTCCGACTCAAAAAAAAAAAAACACACACATCGGACTCAAGTGTGGAAATCAGGGTGGGGACATTTTAGGCTAAGGGACAGCAAATGCAAAGACCCTAAGGGGGGTGCTGTCAGCTTGGGGCTCCTGTGCAGAAACAGGGCAGCCCACATGGCTGAGGAGCAGTGGGGACGAGGGGTGGGCCCAAGTACCGTGGGGCCTCTTGGCTGTGGTGAGCGCTGTGGCTAGCCTCTGTCCCAGAGTGACATTTCTCCTTCAGCTCACTGCTTGGATTATGTAGAAAATTGCCAGATTATTCAAACATGATGGTAAAAGTAAAGATTCTGAAGAATGCAGAGGGGGAAGCTCTGAGGGTTCACCGTGAAACTAGTAAATAGGATGAGGGAAGGAGCCACTGCTTGAGATCAGGGTCTCTTGGTTGTGGTCTTCCAGCCCTGTGATGTGGCACAGGGTCATCTCTGGGGAGCAAAGGAATAAGCAAAGGTTTGGGGCAGGGAAGGGGGACGGTAAAAACCAAAGCAATTGTGTTTTTTTGTTGTTTTTGTGTCGGAGTGTCACTCTGTCGCCCAGGCTGGAGTGCAGTGGCATGATCACAGCTCACCTGCAGTCTCAACCTCCTGGGCTCAGGTGATCCTTCCATCTCAGCCTCCCAAGTAGCTGGGATTTACAGGCATGCGCCACCACACCAAGCTCACTTTAAAATTTTTTTTTGTAGAGACAAGTTCTCCCTGTGTTACCCAGGCTGGCCTATAGTCTAAGGAATTCACATGTACCCAAAGTGCTGGGATTACAGGTGTGAGCCACTGTGCCCAGCTGCAACTGTTTTTAAACACTTACAAGGGAAGATTCTGGTCCCAAGCAAAACAAAACAAAAACCTGTAGGTCTAAATTTTATTTGGGAAGGTGTATCACAAGGGGGTTTCTTTCTTTAAAATGAAAACAAAACACACAACAAAAAACATGGAGCTCTGGATTTCCTAAATGTTACTCTTGAATTCAATTGGGTATGCTGTACACACTTGTTCTGGTCTTCTGTGAACACTGATTAGTGCCCTGAGATGCTGCCGTCACCCAGTGTTCAGGGAGGTTCTAGAAAACCCCTCCCTAAAACTCTTAGTGTTCATTGTTGGGATATGTTTTGAGGACAGTGTCTCCTAGATCACAGTGTCTAGATGACATGGGGAATCACAGCAGAACTCCCTCTAAACGTAAGAAAATTATCTTTATAGTCTAAGGAATTCACATGTACCTTTTGCTCAGATCTGCCTTTGTGAATTATTTACAGTTTGAGTGTGAACACAGCCACATTTGCTTTGCTCTCTACCTCTGTTATATATTTGCATAGTTTTTTTTCCTGATCCATTTTATTTTATTTGAGCCCGTGTCTCACTCTGTCGCCCAGGCTGGAGGGCAGTGGCAGGCTCACAGCCACCGCAGCCTCGACCTGCTGGGTTCGGGCGATCCTTCCACCTCAGCCTTCAAGTAGCTGGGACTACAGGCATGCGCCACCACGCCCAGCTAAATTTTTTTTTTTTTTTGTGGAGATGAGGTCTTGCCAAGTTGCCTGGGCTGGTCTCAAACCCATGGGCTCAGGCAATCACCTTGCCTTGGCCTCCCAAACCCACCATGCAAGCCTTTGCCTCATGAATGACCTGACTCCTATAACATCCTGTTCTCTTTGCAAGAACCCCTCAGAATCCCAAAGCCAAATCTGCAGGCACCTGTAAGCAACCACGCAGGGCCCCGTGGCATGCATGTTTCTCTCTGGCTTTACTGTTTTCTCAGACACAGTCTCCCTTTACTCCAACTTAACTCAATTATTTATTTTTATCTTTTTAAACTATATGTTTTGTAAGAGGCAGGAGGAAGAAATGAATGGGTACCAGCACCACAGTTTCATTTTAAAACAACCTATCGGTGTATACAGCTACACTGATATATTGCATCAAAAAAGTAATGTCCTTTGGGAGGCCAAGGCAGGAGGATTGCTTGAGCCCAGGAGTTCGAGACCAGCCCGAGCAACATGGCAAGACTCTATCTCTATATCTTAACTAGGCAGACTGAAAACGGTCACTTGTTAGTCAACCCAAGGGTAAGGGTTATCAGGATCTTATAGAGATATGGTGGACCCCAAAGCCTTTCCTCATATCTCACTGGCTTTGCCAAACATATTCACTAGAGAAGCCATTTGGCCCAAGCAAACTCTGTTCCACCCTACCTTCTGCAGACACGACCTCAAGCAAGTGAACAAAGCCAACACCACCCATACTGGGACACACCAATGTCGTATGCCGCCTGATATGAGCACTGAGAAGAACACAGCATCACTTCTGGGGCATGCCTGCCAAAAATGTATTACATAATCTGAAATCATGAGGAAACACCAGACAAATCAAAATTTAAAAAGCAGGCCACACTGAACATTAATCACATTAGAAGAAGGGAGGGATCAGCAGCTACGGGCCACTGCCAGGGAAGGCGGGGGTTTGGGAGGTGGTGGGGGACATGGGACAACACAAAGGTTACCTGATCCTAAACCAGGGGAGGTGAGGACCAGGTGGAGTCCCAAACTTCGCCTGCATGCCGCCCACTTATGTAGCTAATACTGACTTGTACCCCACATCTCTCAAATAAAATAAAAATAATACAAGACAAAATAAATAAAAAGCAGTCCACAAAATAACTGGCCTATATTATTCTTGAAAAATGTTAAAGTCCAGAAATACAGGGGCTGAGGAATCGTTCCAAATTAAAAGAGATAAAGGAGGCCGGGCTCGGTGGCTCAGCCTGTAATCCCAGCACTTTGGGAGGCCAAGGCGAGTGGATTGCCTGAGTCTGCGGGTTCGAGACCAGCCCGGGCAACTTGGCAAGACCTCGTCTCTACGAGAAATCAAAAATTAGCCAGGAGTGGTAGTGCATGCACGTGCCTGTAGTTCTGGCTACTTGGAAGGCTGAGGCAGAAGGAATGCCGGGGCCCAGCAGGTTAATGCTGCGGGAGCCGTGAGCGAGCCACTGCACTCCAGCCTGGGTGACAGAGTGAGACTCCAACTCAATAAATAAATAAATAAATAATAAAAGAGATGAAGAAGACACAATAACTAAATGCAATGTGAGATCCTCAATTAGATCCTGGGCCAGAAACAAAATTAGCCATAAGGGACAGTATTGGGACAACTAAAGACATTTCAAATATGGACTGTGTACTAGATAACAGAATTGTATCAATGTTAAATTTCTGACTGGGTGCAGTGGCAGAGGTGAGTGGATTGCCTGAGCCCGCAGGTTCGAGACCAACCTGGGCGACTTGGCGAGACCTCATCTCTACAATTAAAAAAAAAAAAAATCAGCTAGGTGTAGTGGCGCATGCCAGTAGTCCCAGCTACTTGGAAGTATCGCCTGAACCCTGCAGGTCAAGGCTGTGGTGGCCGTGAGCATGCCACTGCACTCCAGCCTGGGTGACAGAGTGAGATTCTGGCTCAAATAAAATAAAATAAAATGGATCAGGAAAAAAAAAATCTATGCATATATATACAGAGGTAGAGAGAAAAGCAAATTTGGCTATGTTCACACGTAAACTGTAAATAATTCACAAAGGCATATTTGAGCAAAGGGTACACGTAAATTCCTTAGACTATACTTGAAACTCTTCTGTAAATTTATTTCAAAATCAAAAGTGACATATTTAAAAACAAAGCCTCTTTCCTACCCCAAACTCCCTAGAGGCTGAGAATTCTCAGTGTGGCAGGATCCAGAGAAACTGTGCTGATGATGGGCCATGGTTCTGTGACATTGTTGATCTTTGAGGAAAGCCCTATTGAACAACAGGGTTTTGATACCTCATAGACGCTTGGATGGGACAGAATCCTCACTGTAATTTGTGCTCCCTGATTCAGATTCCTCATACCCGTAGTGTTCCCTATCCTCCCACTTCCATGTCCAATCCCAACTGTTATTTTAAAAAGTCTCACTTTCCCAAAAATAGAGGGCCTAGCAAGACAGGACAAAGAGTTACCCACATGGGACTGGCTGGGAAAGTCTTTCAGAAGAAAGACCTCTGGATTGCCGAGGACAAGATACCCAGGACAGGACATTACAGGCTTTCTCAGGAGGAACCTGGGGAACCAAGGAAGTTGACCATAAAACTTGAGACTCTGTGGTGAAAGAGCCCTCACTTCCCAGGGTCAGGCTCACCACACCCTTGACCTCCTAGGTTCAGGCGATCCCTCTGCCTCAGTATCCCAAGTTGCTGGGACTACAGGCACATGCCACCATGCCCGGCTAATTTTTTGTTTTTTTATTGGGACGAGGTCTCGAACTCCTGGGCTCAAGTGATCCTCCCACCTCGGTCTCCCAAAGTGCTGGGATTACAGCTGCCTGGCTTTCTTGGTAGGAGGGAAAACGAACAAGCTAAGAAGGAGAGAGTGGAGGATGGAAAAGGAACTTGCAATTGCAAACATATGAAATAAGAAATGTCTCCAGTCAAAACCATCTTATTTTAATAGACTGTAGTTTGAACCCTGAGATCCCCTCAAATTGCAGGAAAAACATAGTATGCACTCAAAACCAGAGTCCATGGCCGGGTGCAGTGGGTCATGTCTGTAATCCCAGCGCTTTGGGAGGCCAAGGCAGAAGGACTGCATGAGCCCAGGAGTTCAAGACCAGCCTGAGCAACATGGCAAGACCCTATCTCTATATTTAAAAAAAAAAGGAAAGAAAAAGTCTTTAAAAGAATAACAAAAACTAGAGTCACAGAGAAGAAGACGCACAAACAAGTGAAACATGCTAAGGATCCCAGAAGAGCCATCTCTGGAAGAAATTCCTAGTCTACAGTGCCCCAAGAATAAATGATATGGGGAAACTTACCAGAAACTTTCAGTTTGGAGCTGCCCTGAGCATTTGTTTCATGAGGATGGGATGACCACTCCAATTAAGGAGAAATTAGAGTTTCATTCTAATTAATTCAGGTATTACAACAGCTGATATGGGTGAAATTAGAAGAATATTTTTCTTGACGTTTGAAGTGTGAGTTTTGAAGCAACTACATAAAGACCTTGTGAGCCTCGACTAAATCAACTACATTCATTTTTTTTTTTTTTACTTAATTTCTTTCCAACTCTGCAAATATTTGAGTGTTGGCAAAATTCAAAACTCACAACTCACTCTTCACTGGTGTCTGAGAAATGTAATACTGAAAAGGAAAAAGATGAAAATAATATAGAATGAAATGTATGACACGTACTGGGAAGCAAAATAACTTCCAATGAAACTTCCATTTATGGGTTAGTCAGAAACATATGGATATACAAGCTGAAAAACAGAGCTAGTGGGAGAGCTAGGTGCCTGGTTAAAAATACACTTTTTATGGCAATCTTTGTGTTTTGGGGTTTTTCTTTTGAGTTAGAGTCTGTCACCCAGGCTGGAGTGCAGTAGCACAATCACGGCTACTGCAGCCTCGACCTGCTGTGCTCAGGCGATCCTTCCACCTCGTTCTTTCAAGTAGCTGGAACTATAGGTGTGCGCCCCCACGCCTGGCTAATTTTTTTTTTAATTGTAGAAACGAGGTCTCACCAATTTGCCCAAGTTGGTCTTGAACCCCTAGGCTCAAGCAATCCTCTTGCCTTGGACTCCCAAAGTGCTGGGATTACAGGCCTGAGCCACCAGGCCCAGCAATCTTAAATTTTTTTTTTTAAATAAAGTAGCAACCCCCCTGAAAAAATTATTCCCCCCCAATACCCAGGATCTTTAGACTATTATTTGTTTAATTTAATAAAAGCAAACTATGTTAAAACTGTATTTGTTCAGAGTTTGAATAATTTACTCACAAACATTCCAAAGAAACTGAAAAAATTAGGAAATTAAAGATAGACACAAAAATGTATGTATAAGAATATGTATTGCCACATCATTTATAATTATATGTAACAGAATCAACCTATATGTCCCACAATAGAAGAATTGGTTAAATAAATTACACCATATGCCAGGCAGAGTGACTCGTGCTTGTAATCCTAGCACTTTGGGAGGCCAAAGTGGGGAGTTAGAGACCATTCTGGGCAACACAGAGAGACCTCATCTTTACAAAAAATAAAAAAATTAGCTGGCTTGGTGGCACATGCCAATAGTCCCAGCTACTCAAGAGGCTGAGGCAGAAGCATCACCTGAGCCCAGGAGGTTGAAGCTGCAGTGAGCCATGATCATGCCACTATATTCTAGCCTGGGTGACAGAGACCCTGACTCAAATAAATAAATAAATTCACATAAGGGATATTGGGCAGCCATTAACATTTTGTGATGGTTTATAAACAAAATAACTATATCCAAGTCTACTCAAAACTTTAAAAAAAAAGGAAAATAATGAGAATCTACTTTGTATTTATCAGAATTGTCAAAACTATAAATTTGATGACAGAAATTATTGGCCAATAATTTCAGGGAGGAAAGAAAGCACTTTATTGGTAGAAGTGTAAATTTGTATAACCTTTTGGGAAAGAAATGAAACATTTATTAAAACATTAAATGGGTCGGACATGGTGGCTCAAGTCTGTAATCCCAGTACTTTAGGAGGCCAAGGCGAGAGGACTGCCTGAGTCCAAGGGTTCAAGACCAGTCTGGGCAACTTGGTGAGATCACGTCTCTACAATAAATAAATAAATAATTAGCTGGGCATGGTGGCACATGCCTGTAGTTCCAGCTACTTGAAAGGCTGAGGCACAAGGATTACCTGAGTCTAGCAGGTTGAGGTTGTGGTGGCCATGAGCGTGACACTGCACTCTAGTCTGGGTGACAGAGTGAGACTCCAACACAAAAACAAAAAACAAAAACAAAAACAAAAACAAAACTTTAAACGTACATGCTCTTTGATGCAGGATTTCCACCTCTACAAAATTGTCCTACACATTAACAGAACACGGCATAGGGAATTTACGTACAAGAATGCACACTGTGGCACTGTTTAATAATGGTGAACAATCGCCAAAAAACCTCCCTAACTATCCAGCACGAGCGACTGGTTAAAGTATGATATATCAATAGAGTGAAATATTGCGGATTGCTGACAAAGAAAGAAAAAATTTATAAATACTAAGAAAGCTCTCTAAGCTATAAGTGTTTTTGGTTTGTTTGTGTTTTGGTTGGGATCTCACTCTGTCACCCAGGCTGGAGTACAGTGACACAATCAAGGCTCACTGCAACCTTGACCTCCTGGGCTCCTTAGTCTCCCAAGCAGCTGGGACAACAGGCATGCCCATGTCTGGCTAATTTTTTTTTTTTTTTTTTTTGTAGAGATGAGGTCTCACAATGTTGCTCAGGCTGTCTCAAACTCCTGGGCTCAAGTGATCCTCCTGCCTCGGCCTCCCAAAGTACTGGGATTGCAGGGGTGAGCCACTGCATCTGACCTAAGTTTTTTTTTTTTTTTTTTTTTTTGAGTTGGCGTCTCACACTGTCACCCAGACTGGAGTGCAGTGGCCGCTCCCGGCCACCGCAGCCTCGACCTGCTGGGCTCCGGCGATCCTTCCACCTCAGCCTTCCAAGTAGCTGGAACTACAGGCGTGCGCTACCACGCCCGGCTAATTTTTTGATTTTATTGTAGAGATGAGGTCTCGCTTGCCCAGGCGGGTCTTGAACCCGCGGGCTCAGGCAATCCACTCACCTCAACCTCCCAAAGGCGCGGGATTACAGGCTGAGCCACCGAGCCCGGCCAGGGTAATTTTTTAGCGTGTGGTAAGGGCATTTGAAATCTACTCTCTTGGTAAATTTCCAATATACAGCACAATACTGCGGACTATAGTTGTTAGCTTTCTAGACTTATTCATCCTACTTCAGGGCAGCTTTGTACCTTTTGACCAATGTCTGTTCCCTCCCAAGCTTCTGGCCAGCAGCCTTGGACCACCTGTTCAGATTCTACATGTCATTGAGATCGTGCCGTATTTTCCATTCTGTGTCTGGCTTATTCACTTAGTACACATGTCTTCCAGGTTCATCCATGTCATCACAAATGACAGCATCTCTCTTTTTTTAAGGCTGGACAATATTTAATTGTACATATAACACAAGTTCTTTATCCATCCATCTGTATGTGTTCACAGGGTGTTTACACTAAACACAGAGTGTTTTCTTGGCTGTTGTGAATAATGCTTTGAAGGCAAGGGATGGCAGATATCTCTACAAGGTGGTGATTCCATTTCCTTTGGGCATACACCTGGAAAATAAATTGTCTCATCTGCTAAGTCTATTTTTAATGCTGTGGTCCCTGTATACCGTTTTCCATAATGGTTGTTCCAAATACATTCCCATCACATGCTCTCTCTTGTCTATACTCTGGCCAATACTTGTTATGCTTTGTATTTTTGATAACAACCATCTTAACAGGAGGGAAGTGATATCTCATTGTGGTTTTAATTTGCACTGATCACGGTGTTGCACACCTTTTCATAGACCTGTTGCCGGTATTTATGTCTTCGTTGAAAAAAATGTACGTTCAGGTTCTTTGCCCATTTTTTAAGTTGGGCTATTTATTTACTTATGCTTTAGTGTTATGAGACTACCATATCTATTTCATATCAGATATGTGGTTCATTAGTATTTTCTTCTAATTCATAGGCTGTGTTTTCATTGTGCTGATTGCTTCCTTGCTATGCAGGAACTTTTTACTTTGATGTAGTTCCACTTTTTGATTTTTACTTTTGTTGCCTGAGGTTTTGGATATTATGACATCCAAAAAATTGCCAACGCCCACGTCAGTGAACTTTTCCTGTGTCTTGCTCTAAAAGATTTATAGTTTTAGGTTTTTCATTTAAATTTTTAATCAATTTTTAGTTGTTTTTTAATGGCGCAAGATGACTATACAATTTTATTCTTCTGAATGTGGATATCCAGTTTTCCTAACACTAGTTATTGAAGAGACTAACCTTTTCCCACTGGGTCTTCTTGGTGTGCCATTGTTGAAAAAGTGTTGATTGTACATGCTTGTGTTTATTTATTGGTTTTCATTTTGTACCATTGGTTTATGTGTGTAGTTTTACACCAGTTAACATCATGCTTTGGTTACTATAACGTTGTAATATAATTATAGTCTTATTTATATTTATGTTTTTATCAAAGTTAGTATATATGTTTGGTAATTAATCAAATAGTATGAAAAACTTATGGAGAAGACAGAAATAGGAAACCACAATCCTATTTATCTTTAAGTTTCATTCCATACTTTTTATTTTTCTTATTGGTTATTTTTGTAATTATAGAAAATATACATATTCTGGCATTTCTAATTCATTTCTTGCAGACTTCATCTTCATGGAAAATGAGAAAGTTGGTTACTTATGCAAATTTTACTCTAAATTTTTTCAGATGTTTGATAGCTTTGTTGTTAATTTAGTGACTTTATGATGTCTTCTGTAACTTTAAGTAATATACTGAGATTTCATTTCTTGTTTCATCAACTATAGACAATACTTCTGGTCTCTCTACTTTTTTAAAAGGAGAAAAATATCTACTGTTTATTTCCACTTTTTTCTTTAATCTCTTCTCATTTCACTTTCTTCTGGTTATTTTTAATATTAAAATATTTTATCACTTACATTCCACCTTGAACCACAGCTGTGTCCTCTATGTTTGTTTATAGGAAGAAATGACAATGAATGTACTTTGTAACTTTTATGGCGTGAGCATCAAGCCTATCAGAATATAGCACCCCCGTTGAGTTCAGAGGTCATCTGTGAACAACTTTTGCGACAATATCAGTATATTACAGCTGAATTAATTTTAAGAGTTAAAACCAGTGAGGTGTTTATACTATTACGATCACTGAAGTATTTTTTTTGGTGCCAGATACTCTAAATTTCTACCCATTAACCTTCCAAGAGCAAGCAGCTGCTATGGCTTCCGGCTGACAGAGAGGAAGAACTCAGGTTCTGTGGAAACTTGACCTTGAGAGCTGCTGGAAGACTCTTTCTGCTCTGTTCTGGGGAGGAGCCCAGAGGCCAGTATTGGAGGGGCCACAAGCAGGGATTAGAAGCTTGCATGTGCAAGATTCCTTTTCTCTAGAAAGAAGGCCAATGCCAGTTTGCTTGTACTTATTGTGTCTCCCTTGTCCCCGAGAAGCAGATGGAAAGTACAATGACTGAATAGAAGTCTCTCTGTCCTTGGTATTACTTCCTCCTTGTGTCCTAAAAGGGAAATGGTCACTTTAAATCTCCCACAAAAAGAACTGCTGTCTCTTGGACCTGTTAATCCCTAAGCAGATGAAACATGTTAACAGGTCATTGGCCAGAAGGAGAAGGAACCAGAAATATTCAGAATAGCTTCTAATGAAGCTAAGTTCTCGGAGGAGACAGAAGAGAATATGAGACAACGTATAAGATTATTTGAGAAGATTCAAAAATCACCAAAAGCCGGACTTTTGATAATGCAAATAAAAATAAACTTGTCTGTATATCAAAAAAAGAGGAAAATAAAAAATATACAATGTTGGAAATTAAGGGGAAAAAACTACCTACAAACATAGAAGAGAATGAAAATGTGGCAGAGAGGGGCTGACAACAGTTAAAAGTATTCCTTTTGGAGATCAATCGGCAACCTCCGAAAACCTGCTAGACAGGTTCTGCTTGAGAAAACAAAATCGCCAAAGATGGTTTTTCTGGAGATGCAAGATAGTGACCAATTCACAATTTTAACCCAAATTCTGTCTTTGGGAAGTTATCAGTTTACAACCCCTGCTTGTTAGGCATATCCTGGAGATCATTTGTTCTTTGAAAATCTGGTTTTGCTGAGTACAACCTTGTGAATTCCAAAGAAAATGTATAATCACACTACCCGACCCCTTCCCTTACCTAAACGAAGGAATAAGACCCCTCTCCTCCCTCCCTGGGGTGCTCAGCCTGGGAGCATTAGCCCACTGAGTCACACCGGTGGGTGCTAATAAAACTGCTACTTCCTAAAATAGCCTTGTTGTCATGGCCTCTCTGTCTTCCTGCAACAAAAGAATTATGAGAAAATAACTACTGTGAATTGATGGCCACAGAATTAGAGCTAATAGTTTAAGAACATGTTTCCTCCAGGCTCGGTGACTCAGCCGGTAATCCCAGCACTTTGGGAGGGTGAGGCGAGTGGATTACCTGAGTTTACAAGTTCGAGACCAACCTGGATGACTTGGCGAGACATCGTCTCTACAATAACTAGAAAATTAGCCAGGAGTGGTAGCGCTCGCCTGTACTTCCAGCTACTTGGAAGGCTGAGGTGGAAGGATTCCTGGAGCCCAGTGGGTTGACGCTGTGGTTGGCCGTGAGTGTGCCACTGCACTCCAGCCTGGGACAGAGTGAGACCCCAACTCAAATAAATAAATAAAAGAACAAGTTTCCTCATTCAAGGGCTTTGTCAATGGCAGCAAAATCCTCAGATGTGAAAGTATGTTACTTGATGGCTATCGATCAAAGTCAAACAGAACTAGTGGGAAACATATCATAGAGAAAGCAGCAGAAAAATACTCCTAAATAATCAACTTTGTTTATAGACCCCTTATTTCCCAGTTACATAATAGCAATTCTAATTAGCCCCTCTAAATAAGTTGCTTGTAGTTTGATCTGTGTCAGATAAGGGTTGTTTGCGTCAGTATACACAAACACGCATCCACTTTTCTAGCCAGTTATAAAGCAGTTCTACTTTAACAAAACAAAATATTAAAGCTTAAAAAATTAAATCAAGTTTAGGTTTGAGGTCTAAATCTGTTAGTTTATATGAAATCACAGTCCAGGTTAGCTTGATGAGTCTTCAGTGGGTACTTGCTGGCAATCTGCTAATGCTTGTGAATTTAACATCAAGGACATCTTTGAACCCAAGCAACAGGATTCTACGTCATCTGTTCCTCAGTTCAATTTTGCAGACATTGAATTAGCAGTGCCCAGGGTGCCTCTAGATAGATGTATTCCACTAGCTCCTTGGAAACCTGGCATGGATTTCAGAAAATAATTGGGGATTTGGAGACATAATTTTGAAATGATCAAAATTTAGGAGGTACTAAAAATGAAGAGTAAACAGCATATTTACTAATATATTTTTGAAGCGGTAAAATAGTCCAAAACATGAAAGCCTACAGCAAGCCATCTTGATCAGAAATCAGAGCCTCTCCCTTCCCTTTTAAGAATATTAGTGGCTTTTAATTGCCAAATGTGTTGTTACAGCAGAGAGAAGGATATAAAAATTACTGCAATTTAGGTACATTGTGTAATGCAAATTGATGTGGGAAGGTAATGAAAAAGAGATTCATTCATTTACCCCCCTTCCCCCCAAAAAGTTACTCATATATTTAAGATTCAAAGTCAGATATCTTGGTTTCTTACCTTTTCCTCATTTTAACCCATGATACTTAACTAAATACTTCCATATTTAGTTGGGGAAAAATTAGAGTAAATAATAAAGTAAATCAAATTCTTTCTTCTAAACTGAACTCTGATTTTTTTCCCAACTAAATATGGAGAGTTTTGGCAGTTTTAGTCAAACAAAGATTCACCACTCTTGATAGCAAATATATTTGACTAAAGCTTCTCTTAGCCTCTGTGGTGGGGTTCTGAGTTGCCATGACAACAAAAGCAATATGTAGATTCGTGTGTTTGCCTTGAGGGTGAGAACAGGAAAAGAAGTCTCACTTACTCTTTATTTTTAAAAAAGTCTGGTTTTGCTTTGTACATAGTGTGGGTGATGGCCATGTGTAACACTGAGAAAGAAACACCATCTCATTCCAAGGTCAGGTTCCCGTTGGGAGCGCCTGAGGCCTCCCACTGCTTATTGCTGATTTGCTGTGTGGCCTGAAGGTTTGAATCTTCCATTTACACATTTCTATAGGTTCCTATCTTGATGAGGAGTTGCCTCAACCTGTCCCTCTCTTCCCTTTGCCTACTCATTTTGTATTTCTCCATCCTTCCTTCTACTTGTGGAGAAAGGTGGGTTCCAGCAGTTTTTTCGTTTGTTTGTTTGTTTTTGAGTTGGAGTCTCCCTCTGTTGCCCAGGCTGGAGGCCCAGCCTCCGCCTGCTGGGCTCCGGCGATCCTTCCGCCTCAGCCTTCCGAGTAGCTGGAACTACAGGTGTGCGCTACCACGCCTGGCTGATTTTTGATTTATTGTAGAGATGAGGTCTCACCAAGTTGCCCAGGCAGGTCTCGAACCCGCGGGCTCAGGCAATCCACTCACCTCAGCCTCCCAAAGCGCGGGGTTACAGGCTGAGCCACCGAGCCCGGCGGGTTCCAGCATTTTTAACCATTTCATTCTTCGTGCTCTGCCTCAAACTCTGCAAGGGGCCAACGACCGCCTGGTAGAACCAACTTCTCCTTTCCGTGCACACTGGGGCTCACATTTGGGAAGCAGAAGGAAGTCAGACAAAGGAGAGAAGCACGTGGATTCTTAGCCTGCCTGCCTAATAATGAGTTTCCTGCTATACACCAAATGAGTTAATTGCATCCACGGGAACACTTTAATTTAATTTAATTGGAACGTGAACTGGGAAAAGATGTCTGAAGGCATCGGGTCACACCTGGAAAGGAAAAAGTCGTAATCTTTTCCATTAAGTTAAATGAGGAAAAAGCCCATTTTGAGAATGGCTTGTGATGCCTTCAGCATTTGATCCAAATTGTCTTTTTAAAATAGCCTGCAACGTAAAAATCACTTATATCCAGTGTTCTGCATATAGAGGGAAATCTAGATTCTATTAGATATACGAGTGGAGATCAATTTTTAAAACGTCAGTTTATCCTCCAAATTATTGACATTTGATATATATGTAAGTGACTACAGAAATTGGGTAAAAATATGTATCATCTATCATTGATAATCCTTTTAAGGTGCCTCACATAAAGGTTTTCATCTTTACTATATATATTTACTTCCACAGCAAAGCCTGAAAATAGTAAGTTTTAAAAAATATTATCATATAGTTTGTATTAATAAGAAAATATGAGGCAGAGAAATTAGCCTAAGAGATTTTCCTTAAATCAATCAAGAATAAATACCATCATTAGCATTTAGATGTCCCAAGTCCTGTTCCTGTTTTTTTAATTACACCATCCCATCAGGAAGCATACATATTTTATAACTATCTTTGTTATTTTGTTAGCATAATTCATCCATTCATGATCCACTTGCGTCAAATTTATTCCAAATATTCATATTTGTGTTTTTGCTACCCGTGCCCTTTCCACTGAGAAGATATATTGCTGATACAGAGTGCCATCTCCAAAACTCATGGAAAGAAAAGTAATCATTTTACTCTCAGAGAGCTATCAAGTAATCCTCAACTCAAGTGATAATTTTTGTTTACGACAGTGAGTTTTATTAGAGAATGAAACACCTGAAGGACCTACCTGAGACTATTTCCAGCTAATTCTTCCTAATAAGTAGAAGCAGTGCACTCTAAAACAATGATAGAACACACAGTGTAGTAAATACATAAGCCAGTGACATAATTGTTTGTATCATTATCAAGTATTATGTCCTGTCCATAATTGTATGTGCTATATTTTTATGCCACTGACATCACAGTAGGTTTGTTCACACCAGCATCCCCACAAACATGTGAGTAGTGCCTTGTCCTGCATTATTACGATGCCCAAAACATCGCTAGGCACTAGGAATTTTTCAGCTCTGTTGAAATCTTATGAAACCACCATCATATATGTGATCCATTGTTGACCAAAGTGTCTCTATGCAGCACAAGACTGGTATTTAGAAGACACTTACTGAATAAAAACTGTGGTATAAGCTGAAGCTATGGATCATTGCAACAGGATTCTAATATGTAGTATTTCATTGACTAGGAATAGCACCAGAGGTAAGCAAACAAGCATTTATAAAATGCTAAGGGTTAATAGATATACAAAAGGTTAAGAATGCAGAAAGGGACGAGGCAATTGTCTGGCTAATGGGACCAAGTAGAACCTGTAGAAACGAGGATTGATGTGAAAGGAAGCATTCCCAGGCTGAGAGATTAGGAAAAAGATCACTGTCTCTTGTCTTCTCTGTAAGATAAAGGTTAGATCCCCACTGGCAACATGTCTGAAGGTCTACTGTACAACCCATTAGGATTGGAGCTGCTGGCTCACTGGTACGTGTTTATAAATGAAGAACGAGAAGGTTACAGAAAGGCGAACAGCCTCATGCCTCCAATACACGTGTTTCTGACCCGAGAATACCAGTTTGTTTCCATCATATTCTTCAGTGGTTTAGGAGATAGCCGCAAATATTAAATAAGTTTTTCTTGCTTCTTTAGCTTCACTGTATCTTCTAACCATTGTATTACTCTTAAAAACTTAATGACAAAATCACTTTTTGGGGAAGAAAGTTGGTGTTTTCAGAACTTATCACCTCTGTTTCTCGCCCCGTCCTCTTGAGGGTTGCTGTCACGGTTGCCTTAAATGGTCCAATTTCCACTCGATCTTTCCCACCAAACTCCCGTTGAATATGATAAAATCCTGCAGCCTATTGTGGATTTTAGTCATGTGACAGTATAGAGTTGTGTGGGCCGCACCTTGTCACCGCATATGGACCATTCATTCTTGACATGTTTGAGTAGAATGAAGATTGTGCAGACACCAGCAAGATGGGGGAAAAATTGGGGCAGCGGAGTCAAATTATCCCCCAGTGGTCAGATGGGGCTTTCCCGATGTCTCTTTGCTTGCTTTATTCTATTCTCTCTCAAATAAAAACAACATATTCATGTATGTAGCGAACTTGACCTGTGAGTTTCAGATTCCCTCCTTTTATATTTATCCAAAATGTTCTCTGTCTCTGTCTCCCTGTGTGTCTCTCTCTCACACACACACACACACACACACACACACACACACGCACGCACAGAGAGACACCCCAGGCCCTCACAGCATCATACTGCTCACCGTCCTTGAAAAGATAGATGGCTAACTTACACCCATAATTATAGACGCTCACAGTGTAATGAGGAGAATTAGGAAATGTGTACACAATAGGGGTGCAGGAGAGCGGATGTAATTGGCAACTATTAATCTAATAGAGAGAGAGAGACGGCTGGAATAATTAGCACACGCCACACAGAGTGATCGCTGATGATAAGGATGACTGAGGAGACAGCAGCATGACTTTGCTTTCCCTACTGGCAAAGAAAGCCGGGTGCAGACACAATGAATCCTTGGCCCAGGCAGCCGCAATCATGTTCACTGAGCCGTGGTGAAAGTGGCCTCTTTAGGAAACATTTGGCACTTCCCCTTTAACCCCTGCCTTTACTTCTACAAACAATACTCTTCTTGCCCTTTCTGATACCGTTTGGCCTGCAGCATGCTCAGAGAAACGCTCACCTGCTTCTATTTAAAACAAAGCCTAGTTAAGAAAATATTTATCCCTGGGCACAATTTGAAACAACAGATAGCCATGCATTTAAGGGGCAGCTCATATGTATTTGTTCTCCCTTTCGACTTTGTCCTTCGAAAACATATAACCCGCCAGAAAATCTCACCACAGCTTGGAAAATTGTTTTAAGAGATCCCTAGGTAAGGCATGCAGACCTCGCTATTCACAGGAAGATTAAATCTATTCGCTGGGCCTGCCTACAGGGTGGGGGACAGACACGGACTTCCTCTCCACATTTAAGTATATAATTATATTCTAGTGAAATTCAAGTCATTTTTGAATTCTATTGATGCCCAGTTTGCTATTTTGAGTAAGAATTAAATGTCTCACGCAAAATATGAGACAGGTTTGAGGAAAACATGGTTAGAGTCCCTTTAGACTCATTAAAAAAAAATTCATGTGGTTTGTTAACGGTGGGATGGTCAGATATGTCTTTAAAATGATTCTTCCTTTGAACATTTTTCTTGAGTGATATTAAAATCCCTAATGGCTCCCATGATGTTCCCATTAGTAAGTCTCACACTGTCCTTAGGATTTGTTTCCAAGAATCAATTAAGAACACTAAAAACTAGACATATTCATGAGAAGATAAATGTTTCATTTTGTTTTTGGAAAACAATTTGTATGGCTTATATTTTCAAAAAGTAGATCTCACTACCCATTATTATGTTGCAAACGTGTAGTTGTATAATATCAAAAAATTCAAGCATGTGCCACAATTTGCTTTGAAATTTCTATTTATCTTTGGCTCCACTCCTGATCATGAACTATTTTACAAGGGAAATTTAATTAGTGTCTCCAAACATCAGTACACTCTTAGGATTCTGGGCTGGACTATATCTGCTTTGCTGATATCTGCATCTGCTTTTTGTTTCATAACAACAAAAAAATGTATTTACCTGTTTGTCTTTTCTTACTTAACTGCTGTTCCTTTGTTCCACTGGTTTTAGCAACTCCTTTCTTGGATTATTTACTTTTTCATCTCTCTGGACAACTTAATATTAAATTTAAATGTCTGCAAGAAAAATAAAGTGGATATTTTAAAATTTGTTGGCACATTTTATGATGTCAGCTTCTCATTTAATATTTATTTAGAAATTTTGAATACTTTGAATTTTGCTGTTTTATTTACATGTTCTTCTCTACTTTCTTGATTTTATCCTTTTGAGGAAGACATATATCTATCTTTGTTTCTAATTTTTTTCTTTAGATATTTAGACCAGCCCTTATTAACCACATCTATCCTCAGTTTCTTATTTGTGAGAATTAGTAATAATTACACTTTATCGAGCATTTCTTAAAAGCTGAATACTGTAGTACATATACACATTATCTCTTTTCCTCTTTACAAAGATCTTATGAGATAATTATTAGTATTTCTGTTTTACAATGAAAACTCTTCTCACAGTTTTGATTCAAGATTGAAGTTCAGATCTTCTGATTCCAAACTTCCTGATACTGCTAAGCCACATTTTCTCACCTTTGTCACAGATTGCAAATGGAAATATACATGCAATATTTTATACATTAGATAATTATTTCCTATTGCTTGAAATAGCCCCAAATTACTTATACAAATTATCAAGAGTGTATAATATGTAATTAAATATTGTTGATACATATCCTTCTAAAAGAGTTGCACTCTCGTTATGAGCCCATCAGTGGGCTGAGGTCACAGGGCGAAGCTCAAAGTCCAGAGAGACAGGTCCACGCAGAGAGTCACAGCTGACACAGGCATACCTGGAGCAGAAGCCGCAGGAACCACAAACACATGGGAACACGTGCCCGAAATGTGATGAGAGCCCTCAGGGCTCCGTGGAGAGCAAGAAACCTCTGGGGATTGCCATGCCAGCCTCTTCCCTTTGACATACACTTTTCCCTACAGGAACCCTACTGGGTCCTCGCAGTAAGACTTGAGAAAGTGAGAGCACCTCTTCTGGAACTTCCAGGTGCAAGGAAGAGTGTCCTTTCTGACATACCCCCAGAGACTTTTCCATGACAAAGGCCTGTTCCCAAAGCATGAGACTGCAAAAGCACAATGTTACAACCTCGACTCAGCTGGGGGAGAGGGCTTCTTCCCAATCCAGTTCTTGTAGCTTGCCTGAGTCTCCTGAAGAGGGGGACAATATCGTTGTTGGCAGTAGACGGGGCTCAAGAAAATAAATCGCAGGCAGGGAAGGTAGTCAGGGACTGGGGCAAAAATGTTTGCAACTGGAGAAAGATCTGGAACATGAGTGAAAGCCACCATTCTGAGATAAAAGCCATCTAAGAAACTGAGAGTTAATGGAAGACTGTAGAATGCTGCTCCATCCCCATAAAATACAACCAACTCACAGGGCTCCGGTGTAACAAAAGCCAAAGGAGAGTCAGTCAGTCATACTAAAAACTCTCAGAAAACAATAAACAGAAGGAAAAAGACTTCTTAACCTAATAAAGCAAATTAGCAATAAACAAGGCTAACGTCACAAGGAATGATGAGCGACTCTTTCCCCATAAGAGTGAGAAGAAAGCAAGAATGTCCTCAAATACTTGACAAACACACACACAAAACTCCTGAAACTGATAAGCCAATTGAGCAAGGTGGCATAATACAAGGTCATTAAACACAAATTAATTGTCTTCCCGTAGATCACCAACGAACAATTGGAATGTGAAATTATATGAAAAATACCACTCACAATAAAGTAGTCTGTCCAAGAATAGATCCACAAAACCATAGTCAAGTGAATTTTGAGAAAGACACAAAGGCAATTCAATAGCTAAATCATCTTCAGTAAATGGTGATGAAACAATGGGACATCAATATCAAAATAGAATTGTACCTAGACACTGCTCTTACAGCTCACACAATGATTAAATAAATATAGATCAGAAACCGAGTGTAAAATGTATAACTACAAAAAAGAAAACAGGAGAAAATGAGGATGACATTGGCTTTCATAATGACTTTTTAGATGCAACACCAAAACTATGTTCCAAGAAGAAGAAAAAAAGATAAATTATATTTTATTAAAATAAAAAAGTTAACTCTGTAAATTATTTTGGAAAAATAATAGAAAGTCATAGATTAGTATAAAATAGTTTCAAATTGCATTCATGATGAAAGACTTGTATTCCATATTAATATTCAAATATTTTAAACACAGAAAAACAATAAGAAAACAAGAATGCAATGAAAAACTGGGCAAAAGATCTGAACAAACACCTCACCAAAGAAGTGATACCAACAACAGAACAATATACAAAAAGATGCTCATCAGTTTTTGTCATCAGGAAATGGGAATTAAAACAATGAGATTTTTCTTTACACTTAGCTATTAGGATGGCTTAAATCCAAAACCAAAACAAACGGACATACCCTTTGCTGGTGAGAATGCAGAGAGAAAAGGACTCTCATTCTTTGCTGATAGGAAAACAAAACAGACACTTTGGAAGACAACTTGAAAGAGTCTCACAAACCTTAACCTAGTCTCAACATACATCCAGAAAGGGTTCTCCGAAATATTTATCCACCTTATTAAAAGCCATACGTCTACACAAAAATCTGCCTGCAGAAAGTTTTGTAAGTTTCTATTATAACTGACAACAAATTTGAACACAACAAATGTCCTTCGACAGGAGAATGGATGAATGAACTGTGTTGCATCCATACAATGTAAAAATATTCACCTGAAAAGTAAGTCCACTATCAAATAATTAAAAAACATACGTGACTATTGAATGAATTTCGCTGAGTGGTAGAGCACTGTTGAAATGCTGCATTCTGCAATGTTACATCTATATGACATTCTGAAAAATGCAAACCTCTAGAATTGGTAAAGAGATCACCTGAATCGGAAGTCTGGGGAGGAGTAGAATGAGGCATAGGAAAGGCACAGGGGATTTTTATGGGAAGGTAAACTATTCTCTGGAACCTTTATTTTAAAAAAGTTAAAATATTTACTTTAAATATGTAATCATTGTGTGAGCTGTAAGAACAGTGTCTAGGTACCATTCTATTTTGATATTGGTGTCCCATTGTTTCTTCGCCATTTATTGAAGATGATTTGGCTATTGAATTGCCTTTGCGCCTTTCTCAAAATTCACTTGACTATGTTTTTGTGGATCTATTCCTGTAATTATGGATACACGCTGACACTATGCATCGTTCAACTCAGATTTTAAAACAAGAAGTAAGCCTTAATGTATAAACATTTAAAAATCATCGATAAAATCAGGGTGTTCTAGGGTGGAATTCAGATTCTGACTAAAGAAGCAAACTATGTTGCCAATGATGTACTATCACCTTCACAAAAAGGTGGGTCTTATGAGGTGTTGCTTATCTAAGTAACTTTGGAAAGTAGACAGTAAGACTAAAGGCAGAATGATCTGTGTGTAAGCGCTGTGCTCTGGTTGATAAGGCTGGTCCCAAAGTGAGGATACATTTGTCAATGCTGAAACCACTGTCTTGAGCACTTGCATACTGGAATGGAGCGTTTGGGTGAACAGATAGCATCTGACGGGAGGCAGGTTTCTCACTTCTGAAGTGATGGGAGGTCACAAATAAGCCAGTGCGGAAGGCTAGAATGACCCGTGGGGCACAGAATTAGTGCTGAATCGATGAATCATCTAGCCTTCTCCATTGGTTGTGTTAGTGGACGCTACGCTAGTGTAACACTGCTGCAGAAGAAGCACAGGAGAACATCAACAGACTGGCAAGACGCACACAGGTTACCACACACACACATTTGCTTGTTCTGTCTGCCGAGAGGCCCAAGATGCCATGAGATCCTAGCAGCAATGACCATACCTAGCTCCCAGATATTGTTTTATACCAATCTCTAATACAACAGACGAGGGCTTCTTGAAAAACATGACAGCTTTTAGGACTGGAACAGAAGAAAATATATGACAGATCTGAGCATCTTATAGTACCAGAAAGTGAGGAAGTGCTCAAAAATGTATACCACAGGAAAGGGACACAGAGGTGACCGAAAGAGCCCCCAGTTGCCAAAGGTAGAGCAATTTAGGGGAACAAAATAAATTAGTAGTAGATAAGAGCCCACAGTGTCAAATAAATATCTATGCGTCAGTCCTGATACATTTGAATACGTAAGTGAGGAGAAGAAGCAAACACCCCATGCAGAGTAACGTCAAATACTTTTGGGCAAAGCTCTGCATCAAAGAAATAGGGCATAGTTTCCTACTCGGTAAGGGTGGGCTCCGCTTTGCAACTTTCTTCCAGGGAGTACAGTACGTGAGGGGTGGGGAAGTAAATTTACAGTGGAGTAACCTGGGAAACACTTTCTTACCCAGATGGTCAAGGTTAGCATAAAGTGTGATAAGTGATGGATGTGTGCGTCCTTACACGCAATGAAAATACAAATAGGGCTTTATCTCGGAAATCTTCCTCCCCCCAAACATAACTCTCATCTAATCAGCAAAAACATAACACAAACCCAAACTGAAAGACAATCTATGAAATACCTGACCATCATGTTTTACACTGTCAAGTTCATTACAACAAGGACATCTGGGCAACAGTCGAAAGCTAGCATACGTAGAAACATGCTCTCAAACATAGTTTGATATAATAGGCCAGATTCTGGAATTGAAAAGGGACGTTGGGTAAAAACTGAGGGAATGTGGATAAAGAATATATACATTAGTTAGTGATAATGTACCAATATTGGTTCAGTAGTTGAGTCAAATTTATCTTACTAATGTAAGATGTTAATGCTAGGGAACACTACAAAGGAGGTGTATGAATATCATATATTCAATTTGATGTAAATCTAAAACTATTCTAAAATCCAAATCATATTTAAAAGGATTAGCAAATGATTTGAATAGGCACTTCACTTAAAAAGATGAGTAGCCAGGCACGGTGGCTCAAGCCTGTAATCCCAGCAATTTGGGAGGCTGAGGCGGGAGGATTGCTTGAGCCCAGAGGTTCCAGACCAGCCTGGGCAACTTGGTGAGACCTTGTGTCTACAATAAATCAAAAAATTAGCCGGGCATGGTGGCACGTGCCTGTAGTTCCAGATACTTGGAAGGCTGAGGCGGAAGGATCGCCTGAGCCCAACAGGTCAACACTGGGGTGACTGTGAGTGTGTGACTGCCCTCTAGGCTGGGCAACACAGTGACTCCAACTCAAGAAAAAAAAAAAAAAAGATGAGTAATTGCAGCACATTGAAAGTCTGAGACAGGAGAATCAATGAGGCCAGGAGTTGGAGGCCATAGTAAGACTTCATCTCTACAAAAAATAGAAAAAAAAATAGCTGCACATGGTGGTGTGCTTGTAGTCCCAGCTACTCAGGAGGTTGAGGTCAGAGGATCATTTGAGTTCAGGAATTTGAGGTTGCAGTGAGCTATGATCATGCCACTGCACTCCATCCCAGGCAACAGAGTGAGATCTTGTTTCTGAGAAAGAGAGAGAGAGAGAGAGAGTAGCCATGCATCCATCTTCTTCAGATTTCATCAGTTTTCAAGTGTATCCATTTTTGTATGTATTTGTGTGTGTTATTAGTTCTGTGTTATTCTATGCAATTTAATCACATATGTATTTTATATATCTACCACTACAACTATGGTTCAGAACAGTAATTTATAGGTTGTGATATTATAATTTTGCAAGATATTACCAATGGTGTAAATTGTGTAAAGTGTACACAGTATCTAATTGTACTATTTTTTTTAACAGCTGTGTGCTGTTGGGAGCCAGCCATGGAGGCCTGCCTGCTGAAAAAGTCCAGGGGGCTGAAGACCCCGGGTCGCAAAGCGAACCTGGGCAGCTGAGACCCTTGTTTCTTCTACTTTTGTTATTAGTGCAGCCGAAAAGTTCTGTACAGTCTGAGGATGGAAAGCAAAATTCCACTCACGCCTCCATTACCCCTTGCAAAAAGGCAAGAGGGGAACTCATGATAAATTACTTTCCTTTCATTTGAATTCCTCCCTAGGTTTCCATGTCCCCGACCTCCTGGTATTAGATCATGCAATCACTTGATTAAACACTGTAGTTGGGAAAATTATAAAAAACCAGAAGGTGCTCGATTTAATGTTTGTCAGGGAACTCACTGGCCTTGCCAGGAAATTATCAATAGAGATTTTAAATATCATGTGCAGGTAGATAATCACTTGTAAGATTTTATTTCTTCTGATTAGCGACTAATTGGAGAAATTTGAAAAGCTACAGTTTGTATTTTTAGGAAGAGTGCCAATGCAAAAATTACATTTACTTAATTTCTTAATTTCTACATGTGGTATATTATGCTTAAGAAATTAACAATCACATAAATATTAGAGCTCCCTTGCCTTTACTTCCCTTTGTTAAGGAAGTTTGTAATTCTGGTTAGAGATTGTAACTTAGGTACTTGAGCCCAGAAAGCCTTTTGTTTTACAAACATTAAAGCTCATCCTTCCTGACAGAGAATAATTGATGCAGATTGTAAACACCAGGTATAACATTGTGGAAAACTAGTCAGGCTAAGAAACCTTGAAAATGTTGTTTTACCCCAGCTAGTTGCAAATTGCTGCGTGAAGGTCACAGGTATGACTTGTTAATCTATGTGACAATTATAGTGCTTAGAACTTGGTAGTGATTTATAAGGTAATAGTTAAAGAAATAAGTAAGTTTTGTATGGATATTAAGAAATGATAATCATTAGAAAATGTTAGAAGTTTATAAATTTATAGTTTAGGATGATAATCTTTAAAAATCAAAACAGGATGAACAAAGATACATTGCATGTCCAATTCGTTAGATTGAAACTAATTGCCTTGAAAACAAAAAACATGTAGGGTATAAAAGGAGTTGGAAAACACAA